>CM057456.1:421852500-422072500 GCA_016271365.2 Neoceratodus forsteri | reverse complement strand
TGTTGCACAATGCGTGAATCCACTGATGCCACCCCAGTGCGATATTCAAAAGGGGAAAGTGCATGCCACAAACCCCAATGTGCCAGGGTGCATCAGTAGTGTATGCGGCGCAAGTTGAAGGGGCGTGCCCATGCATATGCCGCACATCCTGATATTCGCCAGGGATGTGCGGTGCATATGCTGGTGCAACCCCTACTTATGCCACACACTAGTGCTCAAAGTTGAGCCACAAAGAAATAGGAGCAAGGGCTGGCCACCCACAGGTGAGCTGCTGTATTGCAGGGAGCAACATGGCAGCTGCCAGTGTGTGTGGCCACCCGAGCCTGGGGCCAGGTTCTGTCGGTGTCGTGTTCCCTTGATACCGATCGGGACGCAGTACAAGTATATAAATTTATATTACATTATCCTCGGTGGTCCAGCCGGTACCCTCCCCACCGTGCCCACCTGGGCCCCGCCACTTTACCCCCCAGTCAGTGAGTGGTGGTAGCCTCACCCACAAGCCGCCCATTGCTCACTGACTTGATTGCATACTGTACGGGTTAGAGCTTCATTGGTCCACAGTGTGGGCCAATGGTGTAGATAGATATACTACACAGTCCCGATATGGAATGTAGCCATTCACCCATCTGGACTGTGTAGTACGGTATGGTTCTGCAGGCCCATTGGCCCATGCTGTGGACCAATGGGTGTACTGCTGTACAGTACACAGTCAGTCAGCAGTTGGGTCGGGTGGCTGAGGGTGGGAGCTGCCGCTGACCAGGGGAGTGGGGTGGTGGGGCTCAGTGGTGGTGGGAGGGGGGTACCGCTGGTCCACCAGAGATAATGTATAATGATTTTAGATATACATATGCCCACGACCGGCTGGAAGTGGTCCACTGGACCATCAGGGATATAGGATGTGAATTGAAATATACTTATGCCCACGATCGGCCTGGAAGTGGTCCACTGGACCACCAGGGATATAGGACGTGATTTTAAATATACTTATGCCCGCGATCGGGCTGGAAGCGGTCCACTGGACCACCAGGGATATTGGACGTTTTCTAAATATACTCATGCCCGCGATCAGGCATTGGGGCACTTTGCCGTGATGTGCAGGGGGCATCAGTCCCCGATGGCTGCAGCCTGGCAGGGCACCAGGCGCAAGTCGCAGGGGATCAGCACACCTGCATGCAAATGGGGCCATAATGACATGCACGGCCTCAGTTGCATACCCACACTGAATATCATGAAACCTGTGCCTACGCAGCTCGCTGTGCATTTGGCTGGCGCACCCCCTGCTCCACTCTCTCCACTTGCACTGGTGCAGTGCCACTGCGCCATGTGCACTGCGGGAGGCCAGGTTGCAATATTCAACAGTGCTGAGCCATGGCGCAGCTCCATTGAATATCACTCGGTCCACACCCTGACACATCCTAGTTGTGCCGTACCCTGCTTGCGCCCCTGCCAGGCACATTTCTAAATATCCCACCCCAAGAGTTGTGTTTACCTATTTATTTATTTATTGAATTTTGTTAACCCGGTAAGCCCACTGGGCCTAGAAGTCCCCTTTTTCAGGGGTGACCAGGGGGGAGGGGGGGATACAGATGGTAAGCAACTGAAATTGAACCAGATTAAGCTGTTGGTGGTATTTTTAGTGAATGGGAGAAATCTGGCCAGGACACAGGGGAAATTCCCCTACTCTTTTTTGATAAGTGCCATGGGATCTTTAACATCCACCTGAACTACCACCAATCCAGGGAGATGGGACCTCAGTTTAACGTCTCATCTGAAAGACGGCACCTCAGAAGTGCAGCACCCCCCTCATGCTGCACTACAGTGTTAGTATTGGCATATAAACCCAAGTGCCAGATGTGGGAATTGAACCCACAGCCCTCTGATCTCCCAGCCTCAGAGTTGAGTATGCTACCTACTGAGCCACTGACACTGCCTTTTTAAAATAATGGCCAAAAAGTTGTTTATTTTATCAGAGCCCTTTCTTTGCCACAGATTGCGGCACTTGCTTTCTTGAAACAACCACCATTTTTGTGCAAATTGCAAAAAAGGCTTTGGCTGTTTCGCGAAAGACCAATCTTCTGCCTCTAATTTGTAGCTGCACAGTGCCACTTGCAGAACATGTAGGTTGTGGCACAGTATACTACAAATTTTTCTGATTATAATTACCTGGTGGTCTAGTGACCTCCTCCCTCCCCGATCCCGCTGCCATCCCCCATTGCTATATGTAAATCCCCCATCCACAACGTTATATTGTCCTAGTGGTCTAGTGGTCCTCCCTCCAATCCCCAATATTCTGTTTATAATTATTATACTTAATAATATTCCTGGTGATCTAGTGGCCCTCCCCCCAATCCTCATGCACATTTCTTCATTTTGTATGTGGTTAGTGGCATCCCCTCACCTTCTCATGTTGAGTGTATGCTGAAAATAAGAAACCATTCCTCGATGTATTTTTAACTTTTATTTCAGCTGTAAAAAGAAATGATCATTCTTAATCACTCCCACAGCCCCACCTGACCCCCACTGTGCACCTACCTCCCACACCCCTTGACCCCCACCCACCCTCACTCTCCTGAAGAGATCCCAGGTTCGATATCCACTCTCCCAATCGAAGACACATCTTGCTGCTGGAACCGGAGACTGCAATATGAGGAACTAAGGTAAATGCCCTTCAATGTATTTCAATGGGGGTTTCAACTTTATGCATAACTTTGGCATTTCTTGACCCCAAATTTCCAACATGGCCTTTTGGGGACCCACCTTATAAACAATACAGCCTTCTTATTACTCCACCTTATGTATGTCACAGCTGTAATTTTTCAAATCCTGACCAAAATGTGTTTTTATACCTGTGTCGTGGAATGGCAATGCAGTTGTGCAGTGTTATGTTTTGGCGAGAATTCAAAAATTTTCTGTACTGGGTACATGAGGTAGGGTAATACCATGGTTATGTTGACAATTTGGTCACTGTTGTACTATAAATGGAAACGCAGGGCTGGAGGGACCTGTGCTTCCACAGCTGCACATATATATATATATATATATATATATATATATATATATATATATACCGCATCTTTGGAGAGATGGGAGTGCAGGGCCCCAGGCAAATAAGGATACGATTATACTATCAATGCGTAAGTGGTTGCAAAAACTCTGTTAATGCATCAGTTAGGGTTAAAGCAACAAAAGTAGGTAAATGTGGTGTTAGTGTTACCAGCCTAACACTCACCCCTGCACACACCTACAGGCACTGGGTGTGGGGTTTGGGGTCGCCAGCCCTAATGCTCACCCCATTCTCCTATACTGTACCATCTCAGCTTATTTACTCATGGAATGGGGTGAGCATTGGGGCTGCTAACCCCAAGCCCACGCCCGGTGCATGTATGTGTGCAGGGCAGGAGTGGGGTGTTAGAGTTGGAAACCCTAACACCACATTTCCCTACTTTTGTCTCTTTAACCCTAACTGATGCATTAACAGAGTTTTTTACAACTAATATCTATCTATCTATCTATCTATCTATCTATCTATCTATCTCTACTGTATATTAGCTCAAGGATCCTTGATAATGTGCGATATAGTGATGCAAAACATCAGCACCAGAGGGGGTGCTGACTCAACAGATGTCCCAATAAAGTTGTGTTTAACCTTTCCAAAGTTGTTGGAGAAATGTTTCAATTCCAGAGCGTTGAGCTCAGCTTTCCTCTTGTTGCATCATTGCTTGATTGTTCCTGTTGTTGCCCTGTCCATAGATCTTCGAGCTGCATATATATACACACACACACATATATATATATATATATATTTATAAATTGGGTAGGAAAAATGATGTCTGCTGATTTGTTGGAACACATCATATGACCGTGCGTATATCAGAGCATGACCGCACACCTGCACTTTTACCCCCTCCAAAGCAATTTTGACATTTTATAAGATACATAAGCAACTCTGAGGTGTGTGGTCGCGCTCTGATATATGCAAGCCTTTGGTGGTTGACACAGTCGGCCTGCAGCCTCATGCGTAACAACGCACACCAAGGCGTGCGTATATCAGAGCGTGACCGCACACCTCAGAGTGGTTTATCTATTACATACACACACACACACACACACACACGGGTATGGAGCTCAGGGAGGTACTGGCTGAACCTCTGACAGTCTTAACAGCTCACTGGAAACAGGAGTGGTTCTAGAGGACTGGAGGAGGGCAGATGTAGTCCTGCTTCACAAAAGTCATAGCAGGAATGAGGCTGGCAACTATATACCAATTAGCCTGACATCAGTGGTGCAAAAGTTAATGGAGGCACTGCAATAGGAAAGGACTGTACAGTATCTTGAATCCAGCAGGTTGCAAGACTCAAGGCAGCATGGATTCAAGGGGGGAGGGGATATCAAACAAATCTCATAGATTTCTTTGGCTGGGTGACTGGACGACCAGGGAAATAGATCAAGGTGGGGCAGTGGACATGGCCTACCTAGAGTTCAGTAAGGGCATCAACACCGTTCCACTTAGGTGACTCATAAGAAACTGGGCAGCTTAGAGGTGGGCCCTAAGGTGATAAACTGGGTAAGAAATTGGTTAAGAAATAAGTAACAAAGTGTGGTAGTAAATGGAGTACACTCCAGAGAAGGGAGGGTGACCAGCAGGGTGCCTCAGGGCTCAGTACTGGGACCAGTCCTCTTTTATTTCTTTATAAGTGACATTAGCAGATGTGCTGGAAGGGGAGATCTGCATTTTTGCAGGTGATGCCAAAATCTGCACTAGGGAGGACACTCCAGAGGGAGTGGAAAGAACGTGCAGAGACCTGAGAAAACTCAAGGAGTGGTCAAGGGCATGGCAGCTGAGTTCCAATGCAAAATCATGCACATAGGGCACAGAAACCCAGAGGTGGAGTACAAACTGGAAGAAGAGTACTGACAGTCACCAGACAGCAAATGGTCCTGAGGGTGATCCTATTGGATGACCTAAAGGTGGCCAGGTGGTACAACAAGGTAGTTGGTAGGGACAGTGGGATGTTGGGGTGCATAGGAAGGGGTATCACCAGCAAAAGGAGGGAGGTGGTGCTGCCACTGGAGTACTATGTCCTTTTCTGGGGACCACATCTCTGGAAGGACATTGACAGAGTGGAGGCTGTCCAGGACAGGGCAACTAAAATGATGCAGGGTTTGCATCAAAATCCCTAAAAGGCAAGACAAAAGGACCTCAATATGTGTACACCCTGGAACTGAGGAGGGAGAGAGAGGATATGGTAGAGACCAATAAATACCTCACAGAGGTAAATAAGGTACAGTAAGGGAGTATATTTCAGAAGAAAAGATGCACAAGAACAAGAGGACATGCAATAAAGCTGGAGGGGGGTAAATTCAAGAGAGATGTGAGGAGGTATTTATTCATGGAAAAAGTGGTACATACCCACAACAGTCTTCCAGCGGAGGTGGTGGTGGTAAAAACAATGGTGGCATTCAAGAATGCATGGGATAGGCATAAGGGAATCTGAGTGTAAAGCAAGGGGGGGGAGAGTTGGAGATCAAGTAGAGTGTGCGGTGACACTAACAGGCAGGGAAAAATGGGCAGATTGGGTGGATGAATTGGTCCTTATCTGCTGTCAAACTCTGTGTTTCTAGGATACTGCTGATCAGGCAGCAAGCTGGGAAAGAGCACTGCTGATGACAAGACATCACAACATAGAGAAGAATAGCACCACACTCTGCCACTGAAGTGTACACAAGTGGGAGGTCAGAAAGCTTACTTTCCTACTTGGGGTATACTGTGCATGCACCATGCCAGCAACAGGCTAGTGTGGTATTAGGGTTGGAGAAAAGTAGGGGGGAGAGATTAAACTTGAAAAAAAAATGGCTGTACCAAGAATGGCAGAACATAACATTCTCTGGTCCAGTATTACACCTGACTTAACACAGTAATTTAAGGTCTAAAAGGGCTATCGGTTCATCATGTCCTCCCAATACTTCATAAACAGGTATGAATAAGTATGCTGTGTAAGCATATTCTAGTGTAATGGGATTCCCTTATCACTCTTCTATCCAGGGTATTAAGTGATTCCCTTAAATAAACGTTTTTTTCTAGGCTTACATTGAAGGCCTGTACTGTCTTCATGTCCTCAGTTTCCACTGGTATACTGTTTCAAAGGTTCAAAGCATTTCACCAACCTCTGATAAGGGAAGTGCTTCCTAATGTCACCACTAAATTTATCATCGCTGAGCTTCATGTGTTTAGTTGGATGCCACCAGATCAAACATCTCTGTTTATTTGATCTTGTTAACCCAGCAGGTTGACCAGGTCATTTGATTGCATTGTGGTAAAAGGTGGGCCGGGTACAGGTTGCAGGATCGTGCTCATACACCGAACTCTGGGGCCTGGGAATGATTTCCTACAGGAACTAGAGGGTTTCATGGCTGACCTGGTCATGGAGTCACACAAACTGTTGATAATGGGTGACTTTAATGAGTAGGTCAATGATAAGACCTCTGTTTGGAAAGCACTTCCTCTAGTTGATGACATCACTGAGCCTTGTACAGGTGGTTGCCTCCAGTACTCACCAGCATGGCCATGCTTTGGACCTGGTCTTTTTGTTGGGACTTTACATTAGTGATGTCAAGGTTGATCCAATTGTTTGGTCGGATCATCGTGTTGTGCAGTTCCTTTGCTGGGCCCCTTATTTCATTACCCCTCTGGTGGAGATGGTCAGATACTGCCTGGTTTGAAATCTGGAGCCTGAGCAGCTCCTGTCAGTTCTGAACACCTTGGGTATAGTGACAGCTTGTGCTGAGGCATTGAAGAAAGCTGTGAAGAGCTATAATCTGGATCTTATGGTGTTCTTGGATTCCTTGGAACTTTTCTATGTTTGTCCCTTGATTTCCCACTGCAGGTCTCCATGGTTTGATGGTGACCTGAAGTGGTTGAAGACAAAGGGGAGGAGACTGAAACATTCCTGGTGAAGGTCCAGGTCCAAGGAGGCTAGATTAGTATTGAGAACGCACTATGGTGAGTATCAATAGGCAATCACCCTGAAAAAGTCAGTGTTTCTGTCACTGGTGACTGCTGCTGGAAAGAACCAACTGGCTCAACTCTTCCACACTATAGACAGGTTGCTAAATCCAACTTGTCTGCAGTTGAGAAGAGTATTTTCCAAAGCTAAATGTGAGGAGTTTAATTGGTTCTTTCTGAACAAGATGTCCTCCATTCAGGCCAGGGTCTTGTCAGGTCATCTGTCATGGGCCAGCAATGTCCACTCAATGTTGGGCAAGGGCACTCTATCTCAGTAGAGTGAGTTTTAGCCACACTTGGTGGAAGATGTCCTTCAGGTGGTCTCAGGATTGCACCCTACATACTGTATATTGGATCCAGGACCTAGTGGATTTATTTTGGAGTGCTAAAGGGAATTGGGTTTAATATTCATGGAGATTGTCAGGTGTTTCTTGAGGGAGGGATGTTTCTCACTGCTTTGAAAAAGGTGGTGGTGAAGTCCCTCCTTAAGAAACCATCTTTGGACCCTGATGTTCTTGTGAACTACAAGCCAGTTCTGAAATTTCCCTTTCTGGGGAAGGTTATTGTAAAAGTGGTAGTGCGACAGTTGGAGCACTGTCTGGAACAGCGTGCCATCTACGAGCTATTTCAATCTGGTTTCAGGCCTTGTTATAGCACTAAGACCACACTCGTCAAGGTGCACCATGATCTCTTCCTGGCGAGGGATAGCAGACAGTATTCTGTTCAGGTTCTGCTTGATCTCTCCACGACATTTGACATGGTGGACCATGGGGTGCTGTTGGAATGGATGAGACATTTTATAGGTCTCTCAGAGATGGTGTTAAGGTGGTTTGAGTCCTACTTGTTTGGCAGGGTACAAAAGGTGGTGCTAGGGTCTTACATCTGGAATAGCATTACACGCAGCTGTGGAGTGCCTCAGGGTTCGATCCTGGCCCTCACGTTGTTTGCCATGTACATGCTGCCATTGGGGTAGTTATTAGACAGTATAGGCTGGGTTTCATGGTGGGCTTTGCTTTCCGCATCCTCTTACCTGTCTTGTATTTTTTGTTTATGTCTCCACCAGCTGGAGGACAAGCCACTCAAGCTGATCCACACACTGGTCTGTGAGGGTAGGGTGGGAGTTGGTCTCATCTGCCCACTATTGTAAGGTTTTGATGTCTGATTGGATGGCATCTAGTTTTGTGAAGACATCAACTCTGAAATCCCACACTCCTTCAGGATCATGTCTATTTTTTTGCCCTTTTTGGCACTTTTCCTCAGAGAGGATTGTGCTGGGCCCACTAAAGTCAAAGAATCTGAAGCCTGCGAGGGGTCAGACTTGGTAAGATCTGGGTGCCATCCTGCTTGTCAGATGCTGGCTGAAGCTAGTCCCCCCTTTCTCATGGTGGCAGTGCTGTCTCCTGTGTTGTTTAAAGTTTGTATTTTGAAAAAAGAAATGGTGGGTTTGCAGGAGGTTATCTAGGTCTCAAGGAGGAGAACTCTAAAGCTAAGCAGCCATAGTCTTGCTGACATCACCGGAAGACCACTGGATGATGTTTTTTATCTTGTATACAGTTCATAGTGTCACCTTGGCTTCCAGTCCCTTCTTGGCTTTCTTAATTCTAGTCTTGCAGTCCTTTCATGCTGTCTTGGACAAATTTCTTACCTTATGGCATCCCACCACTTTCTTGTAGTCATAGACTTTCTTTTTTCAGGATTGGTTGCCTTAGGTCCCTGTTGAGATGGTGGGTTACTATTTTGACCTTTTCTCCTAATTTCTTATGGGGATACAATCCTCTGCGGCTGCTTCAAGTACCGTTTTCAACAAATATTCTCTACATTCAGCTGCTCCAGACCTTTGGACATGAGGTCCTTCATCTTGGCAAAGTGTGCCTTTCTGAAGTTTTGAGTTCCAGTTGTTGAGACACAGCAAGTCTTCTCTGTCACAGCAAGTCTTCCCTGTCCTCCACATTGACTCCCTCCCTTACCAAGTGTGACACACCACTCCTTCCCTGTCAGACCTATCCATTTAGAATAGACTGTGTTCAACTATTACGGTGTCCAAATCATTTTCTTCCCCCACCAGGTCTCTGTCAGTACCATTAAGTCTTGGTCTTCACAGTGCACTGGGTTCTTGAGATCCAACATTTTGCAGGGTGTGCACCTCATATTGCCTCCTCTCCTGATAGCTTTGCAAGGTCAGTGTCCATAGACAGGTGTTGTACTGACTGTTGTTAGCCTACTATGACATTGTCTCATTTTTTCTTTCTCCTACAGTGAAGAGTATATTCCCTTCTGTGATGTATATGTACATATGTATAATACTCGTCTTCATGTTGTAAATCCATATGATGAACTGGGAATGACTTTCCCAGGTCAGTTTTGTAAACATTATTGTTTTGTAAATACTGTTCATTGTAACTGTTGTAACTGTTTGGCCCTACCAGGTCCATCTTGTAAATGAGCCCTGCTCAATGGTGATCGCCTGGATAAATAAAGATTTTGATTGATTGATTGATATTGGTCTGGCTATCTGCTCTGGGGGAACTTGATCTATGCAATGGCTCTGCAATGGATAAGGTGCTAGTTGTGGGAGAGTAAAGGTCCAGTAAGTGATTGTCTGGGCTGGAAGGTCACCCAGGAAGGCTTAACAGGCCCAGCTAGTCGATGGATGATACAAACAGGATGGAACAAAGTATCAGTTTGGTATTTCATGGGTTAAACAAAGGATCTGTGTTCTATAAAATGTACCATTTTAAATAAATGAGCCCTGGAACACTTGTATAGTTCAGCACCTGTGCAAACTTCCTGCCCCTGTGTAACAAGAAACAGCAATCTGTTAGACTGACTGAGAACTAGTAACGATTTAAAGGTGCAATCCAGGAGGTCACAAGAAGCATCACAATGTCTTCTGCACAACAGTGCTTCATGCATGACATACAGACATGCTTCCCCTGACCTCTTGGGACTATGGACTGCATCTTTAAATCATTACTAGTTCTTTGTATATAGTTTGGTTGACTTGTGAAAAAATAAATACATTGTGTTTGTGAGAATGGACGATGGCTTTACAGCCATGCCCAACAAACTCTTGTTTCCCGACTTGGCCTGATGATTATCCTTTCACATATATCTTTTGGTATACAAAGAAAGCCTGAAGGATACATTGTAGATCCTGACTCAGAATCAGTATCAAAATGGTCGATGAGATGTTAAACTGGATTTTGGCCAACTACATTCCAGCATACCATTTTTTAATATTAGTTTTGGATTAGTTACTAATTAAATTAAAATCACTTGCTCAAATGGGTGCATGGGGTAAATCTCCAAAATTAGGGGGTGCGGGTGTGTGGGGGCAAAGCCCCTTGAATACATTTTAAAAGGTATTAAAAAATAATATTTGTATTTGTCAATGTGCAAGTGTAATGTTGCATGATTATTGAGTATTCTGATGTATTGCACACTTATTCTGTATTGTTGCTTTTGTTACATCTCTGGGACCCCCTTGAAAATGGGCATCTAATACAGCTGGTTAACAAGTTTCAAATTAAAAAAATCAATAACATTTGCAGTGCTCTCTAATCCCAGCTGAGCTGCTGTGACAATACAACTATGTTATTGTTGGCAAGATCTTTCTACAGATGTCACCTGCAATTTTTTATGAGTCAGGATCTGCAGCCTTTCAGCCTGGCATGTTTAATCTGCTTTTACTGTCCTTGAAATTTAGTGAGGATGTCCAGAAGATAAAGAAAAGGATGTTCTACTTACCAAAAGGAAACAGGGGCTGACAAACTTCCAGCATAGTCGCCAATACAAGCCAGGCCTCTGTCCAATCATTTGCTCAATGTCATCACTGAATCGCCCAACACCTAGAGAAATAAAGGTTTGCAGCTCATTTGGATCATCTGTTTCTTTGCTTGTGATTTTATACAGTACTAGAATTTAGGTGATAGGCGCAAGTGTCGTGCCTTCTCAGTAATAACTTTTACACTTGTCCTGCAGTCAAGGATGCATTACATAAAAAGCTACTCACAAACCTCTGAACTAAAGAAGGGACATTTTAGGAAATCTATGTTCAGATACACATGCGCATAAATACTATATATGTTTGGTGCCAAATTCTGGCACCAATGTGTTCTTTGTTAACTAACTTTTGTAAATGTATTTATAATATGCTTACACAGGATAACTTTTTGTTTATTTTGGAATATTTGGCTGGGAAAGACACACTGTGACCAAGATCACTTCCACATGCAACCCAGGTGCACCAAAGTTTAAGTGACTTGCTCAGGGTCACACAGTGTGAATGTAGAGGGTGTGGGTTTCAAACCCAGGCCTCTGCTGGGTCTCCAGGTTCACAGCTTGGTGCACTAACCTCTATTTTATATTGCCACCTCTCAAGGCTATACTGGTTCCCTAAATTAAATGTATGTCAGTGTTGGCTGTACAAGGCCTTGGTTAAACCAGACCTGGAGAACTGAATCCAGTTCTGGTCAGCATAGTACAGAAAGGACATTACAGTGTTCAAGAGAGTCTAGACCTGAGTCACCAAGCCAATTACCAGCATAGAAGGTAAGAGCTATGAGAAGAGACTGGAAAACTCTATCTAGCGTGGAGAAGGCTAACAGTAGACATGTTCATGGTGTACTGAATACTAAAGAGAATAGACTGGGTTGAGAACACACAGATGACTGAGCTGATGAGTGCAGACAAAAGTATAGGACATACACTTAAAGAGAAACTCCAACTGAGTCCCTCAGTGCAGCAGCAGCTGCAGAAATGCTTGATTAGGGCTTTCAACATAAAATATTTTTTTTTTTAGTACCTGGTGCCTGGATTTTTAATAGAAAGATCTGTTCACCCATCATGGCGACAGAGCTCAGGCAGATCTGCACACCTCGGGTGACTTCCTCGTGAGGGTTATGCTAATGAGGGCTACCAACATCTGTCATTTGTTGGTAGCCCTCATTAGCATAACCTTCGCGGCGGAAGTCACCCGAGGTGCATGAGATGTCCGCCTGCAGGTCTATCGCCATGATGGAGCGAGCGGATCTTTTCTATTAAAATTCCAGGGCACCAGGTACTAAAAAAAAATTATTTTATGTTGAAAGCCCTAATCGGGCATTTCTGCAGCCGCTGCTGCACTGAGGGACTCAATAGGAGTTTCCCTTTAAACCGAAGAGAGGGGAGGGATAAGTGAATGCATTACTTCACACAGAGAGTGGTTACCATGAGTATTGGCCTATATAGTACAACTGTGGAAGCTAGAACACTTCAGGCATTCAAAGCAGGACTAGACAGAGTTTTGAGGAAATGGCATTGATGTTAGATAGCAACAGTAGGAGGAGCATTCCAGATGATAAATAGGGGATATCTGATGGGTGGCTGTCAGATATCATGTTTATCTTCATGAGTGGTCAGTGCCCTCTTGACCCCCACAAGTGGCAAAGCCACAAGTGAGGGTTTGAGAGGTCACTGACCATGAATGAAGATAAGAATGATATCTGATTGCCACCTATAAGATATCCAGTTTATACAGTCTAATGCTTTAAAAATATTGTAGAAACCACGGCTGCCACACAGTTCAGCAGAGCGTGAGGCACAATGCTCAGAGTGGGCACAGAGTGATGTACCCCACAAGCAAGATAAACAAGATGACGTACCCTACTAGCAAGATAAAAACTGTATCTAGCTAGGTTTCTGTGCATTTTTATCTTAGGAAAAAATGTGAATGTATTTTGTATAAACTTGGATAAGTGTGTCCATTATGGCTGTGGGAATACTTATTGCCATGTGGCAGCAAGAATGGGCAAGATGGACCATAAATTTCTTCCTTTCCATCACCACAACACTAAGCAAGGATGTTATACTATGACTGAGCTATGCCAACACTAGCCAAGCAGAAAGGGTGAAATAAGAGTAGGTAGATGTAAGGGAGGGTAGATAATCTGGAGCAAGACCATAAATGACTTTCAATGTAAGGTACAGAACTTGAAATGTTACTCTTTGAAGAATGGTAAATCAGTGTTGTTAATGGTGGTGGTGGTATGGAGTTGATGTGGTCACATTTCTAGAAGGGTGAATAACTAGGTATCTGAGTTTTGGATAGGAAAGGGTTAGGGGGATTAATGAAGAGGGAATGACAGTGGCTAAAGTGTTAGATTATGAAGGCATGGATTAGATAGGTACATGAGAGGTTAGAGCAGGGACAAATGCAGGGGATGTTATTTATTTATTTATTTTTTTACCAATTATTTTACCAGGTGATACACACTAAGCTGAAAGCTTGTTTGCAGGTGCAACCTGGGAGCACGAGGAAGTTAAGTGACTTGCTCAAGGTCACACAGTATCCTGTGTTACACTACTGGTAGTGGGCAGCAAAAAGGATATGGCCAATACGAGTGATAAAGGTACGTTTGTGGTCAAGGTAAACCCTGATGAGACAATTAGTGAACCTTAAATTAGAGCATATTAATAAGGCAATAAAATAAATGGGACAGCATTTTAATATGTTTTTCTTCTACAGCAGCAGGGGCATGACTTTAGTGATATTTTATTTATTTATTTATTCATTTATTTATGTACTCATTCATTCTTTCATTCATTCATAGAAAGTTTATGTGGAGCAAGGAAATAACACAGAATTGACTGGATGATGAGACTATAGCAAGACAGCAATCAGAGATAAGGTCAAAGTAGAATTGTGTGGCAGAAACCCATGATGAAGTGTTTTATAGCATGGTTTTGATTGTGTTCTTACTGGTTGCTGAGGTTTAACATTGCTGCTGTGTTAAGTGTGTCCTACACGTTTGTAAGTTTGCAGTTTGTGGCTTTAGTGTTTGTGTTGTGTCATCCTGTGTTATCAGAGTTTTTAAATGTTTTATGTGGTGTTGTGTGTTTGGGATAAATAGGAATGGGTGTTTGAAGGCTGTAGCTGTGCAGTACTTGAAATAGTTGATTCTACTGTAGCTTTCTTTGTGTTGCTCATTTTTCAGAGTTTTTCTTTGTGTAATGCTTAATTGTTAATGATTTTTTGCTAGGTGAATTAGTTATTTTTTTCATGTTTAAATAAGGTGTTTGTTTCGTGTATTAATAATGTGCTAAAAAAGTGGTTGTCACGTGTTAATAAGGCTTTAATAAGGTGCTTTGTAGTCTGCTCATCAAGCTTTAATTAATGTGATATTAAAGTGTTGGTATGTTGTTAGGACTGGAGGTAGCAGTTAACTGTTTGGGTATACTCTATGGCACTTAATTGACTTCTTACACTGGTGTGTTAGCTCCAGTGTACTAGGGTTGTGTTAGTGGTTGTGCCAAAATCCATATTTTTTGACAGCTTATAACTTTGCTGTCTTAGGACTTAGGGTATTAAAAACTAGAATGTGCTCTCTCTGTTCCAGAGCCTAAGTGCGTGCTAATTTTCAAAACAGTCAGCTGAGTAGTTTTTAAGTTATAGACTGCATGATTTACACTAAATAGCCCAATTTTTACCTCTGTGTAAAGCACAAGATAGCTGACCATTGGTCTTCTGAGCTGCATGTTGTTTTAGAGAAGCTACCTGAGTTACCAGTGTACCGTATCCACCAAGAACATGGCCGGTGGATTGTCAAAGCTAACCACCGCAACCACCTTCTGCCTATTGGTCAGCTCGAGCCCATTTCAGAGACTGTAACAGAGCTTGGGCTGAGACCTGCAAAAACCAGAAAGTCACCAAGCCAAAGAAACGATGGCATCTTCATCTCCTGACCCCATATTGTGCAATCACCCAGTTCTCCCACTTGCCACAAATGACAGTTCAACTAATGAGGAGGATAAAGTAATGTACTGGTATACCCCTCCTTCTGATGTACCCAGAGCACCAATGAACATTAGCGAATGGCCCCAAGCTGGTCACAAAGAGATAGACCCGTTGGTGCCAAGTGTAATGTCAGATGAACAAGAAGTACCTTTTGCCAATATGGAAGTAGAAGCACTGGTGGAGGAATTTGCAACAAAGACTATGAGGCAACCTGCTATTCCTGACCAGGCTCCTGTGTTGGACACTGCTGGAAGAGGACAATGCACATACTATTCATATGGAAGATACAGTAGTCCCCTAAAAGTCTAGTAGAGCATATAAGCCAGCCATTAAAATAAGTTATGACCTCCCCGGTGCCTCTACTGAAATCTCTATCCAAGTGATACATAAGCACATGGTGCCCATTGTTTATTCCATGCCCAATGTTGCCCGATATCATACTGAATTGCACATTGGGGTTGGTAACTATACTGATAATATGCCTATCTGCGTTAGAACTGATGCCACGTGTACTGCTAATATGTCTACATGTGTAAGAGCTAATACATAATGGATAGAGAGGATGCTGGTATCTAGCTGGAAAATATATAGTAATGCTGATATGTTTGAAATGCCTTGATAGATAGGAACTGATTGTTTAGATAGAAATGTTCCTAAAGTGTGATGTGTTACACTGCCACCATGGGCTCTGGACTTTATGGACTTTAAAGCAGTGTCTTGTCGAGGATGCCAAAACTCTGGAGGGGGGGGGGAGTATAGGGGAAATTGTTTAACCAGGAAAGGCACACTAAGCTGAAGCTTGTTTCCAGGTGTGACCTGGGAGCACAAGGAAGTTAAGTGACTTGCTCAGGGTCACACAGTATGCAAGTGGGGGCTGTGGGATTCAAACCCACATGTAAGCCACATGTAAGTATGTAAGCCCCCCCGCCCAGTGTGGGGTTTACCTGAGCTGGGCTATGGCCCTCTTTTCCCCCGATGTCCTATTTTCTGCCTCCAGTTCCCTGTGCTGTGAGAAATGGGACCAGAGATCTTTCCAGGAGTCCTTCGTAGGATTTGGGTCAGTGATCCCTCCCCATCCTCCACGGCCGCTGCTGTCGAATCTTCCCATTCCTTAGCCCCATAAAGAGAGCAGGGTCAAGGTCTTGTAGTGATTTGTGTCTCTGGGCACCAGAGAAATGTTTCTGCCATAGTTTGGGGTTTCCTAGCATGGCCAGTGCTGTTACCAATATGGCCATGCATGCAGAAGTCTGTGCATGTGCGGCCCAACCTTAAAGGAGCCACAGCTCTCTTACATGTATTTGGCCAACTGTCCATAAGTTTAAAAGCATTTCACGGCTCCAGGGCAGACAGCAGAGCTTGGATATAAGCATTTAGTGCCCCCAGGTGCAATGTTGGTGGTTTCCTGGTCCCCAAATGGCCAGTGGGACTGGGAGCTGTAACAGTGAGGTGCACATGCACACCTGCTGCCATTAAAGGCATGAAAGGGGCACCTCTTTTTCTGGAGCCCCGACAGTCAAATGGGGCTCCTGTCAAATAAAATAGGGGTTTCCCTGGCCCCAACACAGCAAGCTGGGCCAGGGCATATAGTTTTATGCCCCTGAATGACCTTATAAATGAAATGGGAGGCAGCAGAAGGGAGCAGCGCAATTTGTAAACAAATATGGTAGCCACCATAAATCTCCCTGCCACCAAGGGTTATGGGAAGGGTGAGAGGGCACCCTCCAGCTGCCCAGGAAATTACTTGCCAATCAGGTTTGGAGTTGGGGGTGTCTATAAAACAGGCTTTACCCTGAGAGTTGGGAGGAATCCAGCCAAGACTTGAGAGGAGGAGACTGCTTTAGGAGGGCTGCACGAGCCAGTAAGCTAGCCTTTGGTGCAGATAGGCCGCTCTGAGCCAAAACAAAGTTTAGGCTACGTGCCTATTAGTCCATTTTCCCAGCAAGGAAGTGGAACTGGATTGCTTACTGTTTTCCTAGTGGGAAATGTATATAAACTGCTGTTCTCCAATTTCTAAGCCCGTAAACGTTTTGGGACTGTTAGAACTGTTTTCCAGCCAGGAAGAAAAGTGATTTGGACTGAGTTAGAGACTGTTAGAAGGCCATCTGTGTTTGGGTGTCAGTGGAATCTATGTATCCAGCTGAACATTCATGGTGACCACAAGGCTGCCAGGTACACTGGTCCAATGATATGCCCATGGGGCGAAGATGATGAAAGGCTCAAGGGGCAAGACAATGAAAGGCCTGAGGGGTGAAAATAATCAAAGACCCTTAGTAGTGAGGGGAACAGCACCTGCTTTGAAGTTTTCTACCAGCCTCGCGTGTTCTTTGAGAGACTGCCTGTTGCATTTAGAGCAGTGCTGCCATTCCTTATCATTTCTGAGCCCCCGAGACATTCAGAAATCTGTGTACCTCTGGCTGCAGCCCCAAGGAGTTATTTTTCAAAAGTTAGTCAGTTTAGCTAGATATTTAAAGTGGTGAAGTCCTGTGCAGGACTTTGTTAATCTGCAGGAAAAGCCTAGGCAGAAGAGTCCACATATCATTTGTTTTCTGCTTGTGGGAACCCAATTGGGGCCCCTTACCTAGTTCTGTCAGTTCAAGTTCAAAAGACTGTTGTTCCCACTGCATCCCAAATTGCCTTCAACCTTATGTCATCTGATTGGCCTCCACCAGCCTGGTGAGGTACCCACCACAACTGATAGTAACAGTACCTACTGCCGAGGGGGGGAAGCAGGGTGCACCCACTGTGGTGGTATGAGGACTATGTGGGGGACAACTGTTAACACACTGGTCTTATGCTTTTTGGCTTCCCCTTTACCTCTCCCTATAATAAATCAGAGGTTAGTTCATTTTACAATTGTTCAGAATTATTGTGTGTATTGCTACTGTGTGGGGATAAGGTAACTGTGTGTGGAAGGGAAACTAATATTTGTTCCTTGGGGGAGTTTAGGGCCACATTAGGTAGCCTTTATATACCTCTGTCCCAGGTGGAGGCATCAAAACATGTTTCTGGTATGCTATTTGTATACTGCACCCAAAAGAACCCAGGCTAACCTCAAGGAGGTCGGTGTGTGGAGGGGGTGCTGGGTGCATACTTCAGAGAAACTCCAACCCTTATGTGTAACTATGCTCCTAAATCATAGGATGACATGGAAATCTGATTGGAGCATGGGAGAGATGTGGCCAATCAGAAGAGACTGCTAGGCTGACCAGAAGGTGCATTGCAGGTCTCAGGGAGATGGGGATTCCGTCTCCACACTAAGGGCAAAAGGTTGATGCAGGTGGGGAAAAAGATTCAAAGGTACAAAAAGACAGAGTCAAGAGTCAGTGCAATAGGTATCAAATTGGGAACAGGGATTCCCAGGCAAAAGGTACTGAAGGCATCTGTAGTGGTGGCTCAGTGGGCATCGAAGTGGCAGCATCGTGGCAGGGAGTCAGTGGGAGTGTGGCTGACTCATGCTAGTAATCTGCCCACTGTGTGTATGACATCATCTTTGAATGCCTCTGTGACACCCTGTCTGTCACCTGAGAGCCGAAGTGGACCAAGGAAGTGCATTTCATTAATTACACTAATTCCTGTTGCAACGTAGTGCTGGTTTGAGCCCTGCACTACAGGCCTGATATAACTGCTTTCTGTGCCTGTGTGATTGTGGTGTGCTGCTGTATTGAGCCACTGCATCCAAGTGTTTGGAAACAACAATGTCCTGCTGTGTTTAGCCCCTGCCCGGTGGTGGCACTCTCTTGGCACTGATGTATGCATCCGCATCGCAAAAATCGCAGAAAAGGGGTGTTTTAAAAATTGCAACCTTGGATGCTTGCCTCCGTGTATTTCTTTAATAGGGTCCTTTTTTTATATTCTCCTGCAATGTGTCTCCATGATTTCTAATCATTTGGGTGGACTGGGAGGAGAGGAGAACAAGTGATAATTCTGGATATGTTGCGTTTGCTGTTCTCCTCTTCCTGGCTCATCCCTTTGATATTCACCACAGGGTGCCGGCACCACTTAAAGGGGACATGAAGCCTCTATGTTGTGTTTCTTTGAATGAAAGCTACTTAATAATTATTAAACAGTGCTTTTTACATCCAAATCTGACTCCTGTTGTTATTTTTTTGATGTTTATTGGGTGACCTGTGAACTTGTTGGCTCCCAATAATGAGAATTCTTTTTTGCACTCGTGATCTGCTTGACAATTTTTGAATTCTATATGACATTGATGTTTGAGCTAGCCATACAGAGTTCATGCAGGCTCAAAGTAAATGCAGATATAATTAATAGCACTGTAAAGTTTTAGTTGTGTTTAGTAAGATAATGTTAATCCCCGGTGTTAATCAAAGTATATCTATACATGGCATGAAATAACATCCACTATTTGTACTGATGCCGGACAGAAAACACAGTGGAAAGGAATGCATTTATTTGTACCAAGTTTAATTTTACATTATCATAGAACATTATGAATTTCTGCTTTAAAGTCTGATCACTGTGCCTTCTCTGTATAGGCAGCACCTTTTCCATGTTGAACAGATGTGAGAGAGAATTCTGAAAGGTAAAATGAGGGACATTCCTCATTATGTGAGACACTAGATAGGTACATTAGGGGAAGTCAAGAAATTTCTCACTTAGGATTATTCTCCACTAACAGATAAAACTCTGTATATAAACTGCAAGCCCAGTATTTTGTTGAATTTATTTTGTTGAATAAAATCCCATGGAAGTTAATGAAGTTAAACTGGACTGAAACACAAAATTGGATTACAGCCCTACAGGAGCTGCATGAGCCCGGAGAGCAAGCAAGTCAAATCTGGAAACGGTAATCTACGCACAACTATTTCAAATTTAATAAACAGAAAGGGGTGTGTTTGGTCTTACCATTTCTCCTATTCTGCACAAAGTGAACAGCAATATATTTCATTACCGAAACTCCCAAACCCTGGGACTGATGCTGTTCTTTGATCCACTAAATGGAAAAGTAGATGGCACAATGCAGATAATAAACTGTTTTTTTTATTGTAAAACTGTTACTTTGTGCCATGTCATGCTCACCCACAAAGTTCACATTTTGCAAACAGACCTCGGAATTCAGCACGACAAAACTTTACACATTTCAGCCTATAAAAATGAAGAATATCTTCATAACTCTGAATAGGCGAGATTGCAAAACTTCACCTGGACTCAAAATTGTAGCAGCTTTAGTTTTTGCACCTTGAATTAAGCAGCAATAGAAAAGTTCCATGTATTTAAAACATGCGCAGTTCATATAGACTAGAAGTTTTTATGTCTGTCAAGACAAGAGCATGTAGGTAAGGAGTTAAAACTGTTTAATAATATCGGTCACCTGTGAAAAGCCCTGGCTTCTCGATACTAAGGCAACAACTACAAAAAAATCTAGACTTCCTTAAATGGATCCTGAGTGAGGGAGTGCAGTACACTGACTTCTCTACTGTTTCCGTGGATTCATCGGTGAAGTCTATTTTTAACAGTTCCTGCAGTCAAATGCACTATGTATATATCATCTTTAATTAAAGAGCTGGTGGCATTCTTAAAATGCAAAGACTGTGGGTGATTGTAAATGCTGTTTTATATGTGCACAGTAGTAAGTCCTCATAAAGTTGTACCCCAGCATGCTCACTTTTCTACGTTGTGCAGTCCCGGTGTGCAGTTCATGATCATTGGTAACACATACAGCCTTGAGGCATGGTTTTCTATGACTGGAAAATGGACTGTTGGCTACAAAGAATTTGTGTTCAGTTTCCTTTCTTTGCTTCGGTCCACTCAGCTTCACAGTTGAGTAAAAGCAGAATCCCATTGAAAATGAGATATAACATTTCAGCATAGCTAGGTTATCTTCCAAAAAGAAATTCTGAATAAATAAATTAATCAATCTCTGGAAAAAAAACCTGCTGAGTTGTTTGGGACTAGGGGACACAGGAGAGGATTACCAGTTGGTGGGGAAGTGCTTTGTTCTATTTTAAAATGGGCTTCATTTATGTGCCAGCCCTTGTTGTACAACGTACATAATAACAGGGGCAGGAGCACCAGCATGCATAGTCTACAAAGGGAGTAGTGCATGTCTTAAATTTTGGCTGAAATTTTGTGATGTTTCCAGGGTTACTCTGGGGACAGGGATTTGGAAAGGGGGTAGTGGGTGGGAGACTGTGAGGGTGGACTTGGGGAGGGACAATGGACACCACATCTGACAATCGTTTGGCAAAGCAAGAATCACGTGACTGCAGCTGCCAACAAATTTGGCTACAGCTGTTGGGTGGGGGTAATCTTAAGACCTGTCCTGAAAGTCTCTCTGTGAAAAAGTTGCGGAGTTATTTAGGACTTGGGGAGGGGGAGAGGAACGACGCCATTCAGGGAAGTGCTTTTAACAGTGCGTTATTTATGTGACTTGAAATCTTGCTGATATCAAGAGTGCTGAGAGTTGGGGGGCTGGGGAGAAGGGAGTGGGAGAAAATACATTTAGGATACAAATGGTAGAGGATTAAATGTGGGATAGCAGATGGGATAAATAATACAGGCTAACTAATGGGAGATGGATACTTACAGGACAGTAAATGGGGAGAGCAATACATTACAGGATTGCGATGGTTGATAGATACATATAGGATAGCAAATGGGAGAAAAACAGCTACAGGCTGTCAAATGGGAGATACCCCAGGAGATACACACAGGATAGCCAATGACAGAGCAATACACACATGATAGCAAATGAGACAGAGAAAGAGGCTAGCAAATAAGGAGACAGGTAGAGGGATATAAGGGGCGTCAAATTGGTACAGTATGAGGGAGATGTAGGGTGGCAAAAGGATTTTGGTACAGGAAGGAGAGGTGGTATAAATGGGAAGGGAAAGGAGGATTAAGGTGTTTTGCATCCAGGGAACAATAAATGCAGCAAAGAGAGAGAGGCGGGGGTGGGGAGTGGGAGGCAATGGTATAATTCTGTGATATGTGTTATTTGAATGTAGACAGAATGTCTTTGCAAGAAGACAAAAGTTACTACTGCCCCTAATACAGTTGTCTTACCTAGGGAATATGGCAAAGGAGTCATTGTAAAAGTAGATGGAGCTAGTATTTGGTTGTACACCACTGAGGCAACACTGGTTGTCAAGTGTTCCCATGACAGCTGCATGTAATAAAAAGGCCAAGATGACTTGAAGAAAAGCTTGGGAACCTCAGGATGAATGAGAGAAGCAATGAGTTAAATGCATATGGTTGATTACCTTACTGCTTGAGTGGGAGAGAGAGAGTGTCAGTCCTGGTGTGTGAGTCACTGTTTTCCTGACACACACACACACGTGCCACTGGGGAAGACCCGATAATCATGTTCCGCACTTCAAGTAAAAAGGGGGAGGGAGGTGGAAGCCATAGCCAGCTCCTTGTTTTTGTATTAAAGGGGTCAATTTTTTGGCCAACAAAAACAAGGAAAGGGGTCATTTCAAAAGTGTGCAGATGAGCATTGGTACAACTTTTTCAGAGAGTGCCACCACTGGGGCCCCTGCACAACTGAAGTGAACTGTCTTTACTGCTCCCATTCTGATCTGTGACTGTCTGCCTGCCCCCACTAAAGCAAGATACTGAGTCCACTGTCTGAACCCTCCCACCTGTTCCACAGCCCAGGTCCTGTTGGTGGTGACAACGCTAGTGGGATGGGCTAGTGTGATCAAAACTGAGTGAGACTAAATGTGGCAGGATCTGTAATGGTGGCTCAGAGGTAGTGGCGATAAAGCGGCAGGGAGTCAGTGGGCGTCCTTGAGAACTGTGGAGCCTGGCCAATAATACTTTGCTTAAACAGTTTTGGACTTTTTTGGACCTCTGTTATTAAGGATTTGTTTCTAATTTTATCATGTTTCTTTTTTAGTTGGTTTTACTCAACTTGGGGTTTTGAATATGGGAAATTTTAGCACTGTCTTGAGATGGGTTCTCCTTCTCTCTTGTTGTTGTGTATTAGGGGAAGCTTGTTCATCTACTGTACCTTAGCTTCAACAGTGAAGTATGCAAAATGTAACTTACCATATTTGATGTTTCTGTGTCTACCATTTTAGTCAGGTCTGGTTCTCCTGCACTTATGTCATATTATTGCTTGATTAATTTAAACAAATATGTCATTAGGGTTTGTGCGTTTATTATTTGGGGTGCTGTATAAATATGTTTCAGAATGTTTTTTAGGAAAATTTAAATATATTTTGCTTATGCTTACTTTTATTTATTAGGGATATTAAGTTGAACCATGATCCCCTCTCGCCAATTAATTCTAACCCTTCTCTTTGGCACAAAATGCATGGTATCCTGGGAGATTTTAATCAAAACTGGCTCTCCAGTCAAGCAGATGAAGCCAGAGATACCATCACAGGGCTCGGCCTTCACCAAGTGATCACAACCATCAAACATACCCACTATAACACTGGGTAAAAATCCACCCATGATTGGGTCACCGTTTCAAACCCAGCCTGGGTTGTGGAATCAGGTGTAATCCCAGACTCAATTAGTGACCACAGTACAGTTTTCTGCTTCTGATCAGCTAAAGAACTAAAAAGTAAACCTAGACACATTCTCTCCAGACAACTCAAAAACTTAATTAAGAGGAATTTGCCCTTGCCATTTCCTTTGCTGACTGCTCCTTCACCAACAACATTAAAAGTATTGGTGATGCCCTCAACACCTTTAGTAGGACCTTTCTCTCCCTAATCCCCTTAAAAAACTCAGAGTCAAAAGCAAAAAATCCGAATAGGCCACCCCAACTCTTTTACACCTCATGTAGAAAAGGGACAAGGCATGGTCCACTTACAAGAAACTCAAACTCCCTAACCTCCTGCAACAATACAAGACTCTCCATAACAGTTGCAAATTGGCAATCCATGCAGCCAAAATTACATTTCTCAAAGACAAACAAATCAGAGGTTGGGACAACCCAAAAATCACATGGAACACAGTTAATGAACTACTTGGCAGGACCAAAATGGGGGAGCACATTACCCTCACGAAGGATGGTAGTCTCATTAAGGAGCCAAGGGATGTTGCCAACTTCTTCAACATCCACTTTGGGGACCTTGACAAGTATAAGCCCTCCATCTGTCAGCACAAAGAACCAAGCCCAGTTTAACCCCCAACCCCCTCCCACACCCTACCAGCCCATACCCCATTTTTCACTTTTGCTATCTTATTCTTTCTCAGGTAATTAACTACATATAAAAGAATGGCCCCAGGCCCACCATGAGTGCCAATGGCATTGACTATCGCATTCTCTAACTCATATGTGAACATGTTGCTGTCCCCCTCACAAACATTCTCAATCACTCACTCTGCACTGGCATCTTCCCCAGTAAATGAAAAGCACAGTCATCAAACCGCTCCACAAATCCAGCTCTAGAACTGATGTGTGCAACTTCAGACCTATCTCACTGCTCACTCCCCTTTCCAAAATTCTCAAAATTGTACTGGACCACACCATGGAATTCCTGGAAAGACACAAACTACTTTCTAATTCACAACATGGCTTCAGGTCAGGCCACAACACAGAGACTGGCTTAGTTAATCTCACCGACTTCACTGACAAGGCCAACAATGAAAGTCTCTTCAGCAGCACTATTTTTGTGGACCTCACCAAGGCCTTTGATCTCATCAATCACCACATACTCCTCAAAACTCTTTCCCAACCCAGCTTCTCTAAGGAAGTCCTAAGCTGGTTTTAGATATGCCTCAGTGGCAGATCACACTCAACCATAATTGAAGGACAGCACTCAGATGTCCATCACATTAAATACAGCATACCTTAGGGCTCCATACTGGGCCCCTTGTTTTTCTCCCTCACCATAAATTCCCTCCCCATGATCTGCACCCACACCGATTTAATCCTGTATGCCAATGACGCAGCTCTGTTCTGTAAAGATAGGTGCCCCACAAACCTCCTTAACAGACTCCAGCAAGATTTCAACAGGCTTCACTTCTGGTTCTCCACTCACAGTCTGGTCCTTAATGCCAAAAAAACTAAATCTGTGGTTTTCTCTGGCTCCAGAAAAGCCACCAATTTTGACTTCACACTCAGGGATAATAATGGCAACTGTATTGAGAGAGTTAATGACTTTAAGTTACTTGGCATCTATCTAGACTGCCACCTCCCCTACGAATACCATATCACCCAACTTATGAAGAATATTCACCAAAGGCTAGGAATGTTATATAGAATCAATCAATTTCTCATCCCTGAAACTCATGCACTTGTAGCAAACAGTTTCCTGCTTCCACTCCTTGACTATGGCTCTTTTATATACTCCTCCACTCCATTCCTTAACACCCATAGTGGGTTAAAAACCACATACCACAGCATAATCAGGTTTGTCACAGGACTCCCCAGAAGCACTCACCACTGCCACCTCTACACAGCTGCATACTGGCTATCCCTTGAGGATAGAATTAACTCCGAACTCCTGACCTTTTTCTATAAAGTTCTCCAGTGTCTTGTCCTCAACAGCTTCACTTCCTACTTCCAGAGGCCAACCGGGGTTAGCACCATCAGAACCTCCTCCCACCACTCCTTCTTGGTTCCTTTCTTCCACACCACCCATGGACTGCACTCCCTCTCTTCCTGGAGTACTAAACTCTTTAACAGCCTCCCTCTCTCTCTTGTTCTATTTACAACCCTCAGAACCTTCAAAAATAACCTCAAGCATTACTTCCTCGAGAAGTTTGTCTGTTCCTGCACCCAATACTGTCCTCCTCTCACTTCATACCTTCTACTGTAATCTTCATCAATGAAGTGACCTATACAATTATTTTATTATCCTCTCCACTGTTAAGTTTCTCAATCCATGTTAAGTATTATGTAGACTGGACACTTGTGAGGGCAGTTATGCTCATATGCCTTCAAGGACAAAAAATTTAAATGAAATGAAATTACATTTTTCACATGAATACCTGGAGTTTGGCCCCCCAAATTGTGGAGCCTAAGATAATTAGTAAAACCTACATTCCTGATGTAATTGGTATATCAGTGACCTGCTTCGAACCCTTGGTTCCAGATGGGTTATGTGCCATTCCAGGTTAACATTTTATTGGAAAAGATTGTAAAGGGAAAAAATGGTGGTGGAGTTGCTATTTATTTAAAAAAAAAACAAGTACAGCTAGAAGTAATACAAAATAGTGACAACTGCAAAACAATGAATGGCGCATTGCATTTCTAGTTTTCTTATGGTGGAAACATGTTATTCTAGGGTATTGTATACCTCCTTCCCCCCATGTGGGCTGGTAGGTCTTAAAGAATGTTTTTACCTTATGATCACCTTTACTAAATTTTATGATTTTGTTCTTGTTGATGATGTACAGTAAATTTGAATTGGTTGCAGGATGCTGGAGTGTACTTTGAGTCATTATTGCAGTCCCACAGTTTGGTGCAAGTAATTAAAGAGCCTACCCATTTACATTCATCAAGTACCAACTACTTTCTTCTTTACTGGATTGCTACCAGTCAAAAAAGTTAAATTATTTTGTCTCATGTTCTTGAGGACTCTGTGAGTGACAACCTGGCTACTTACTGAGCTCTGACTACTATAACCACAAAATTCTATTTCACATTATTCAAACTCATAATTTTAAAAATGTTGATGCTATTGTACTAAATGCTGATTTGCCTAATAGAGACTGGTCTTTTATTGACTCAATTCCCAATGTGGATTTGGCAGTTAAGTTTTTCAAAGACATGTAACCCCTATTCAAGATACATTTTTCCAAAACACACTAAATGAATTAATGGGGTGGTCAATAAATTTTCTGATGATATAAAAAATTGATAAAACAGCACAACCAAACTTGGGAAGCCAATAAAAAAAAAATATTTATTTAATTTGTTGCTCAAATATCATAGTGTGAGGAATAAAGTTATGGACCTAATCAGATCTGCTAAAATAGAGTTATAAAGGAAGTGGTTTGAGGGGAATTGGTCTGACTCATGGTGCTTTTGGGACAATGTGAATTCATTGCTTATCCCTAAATCATGAAGCCCATTAAGAAAACATTGCATGTTAATGGTAGGGAGATAAGGAACCCCCTATAAATCGGCAACTCTCTGAATCTAAACTTTTTGAATTGTTCATGTTCTAATACACATAAAAAGAGTTGTTCCAGATACTGAATTGAATCTGGAGGGATGACCTACATTTTGTTTTAAAAAGGTTACAAAAATGGCCCGGTGGCATTGAGGGTTGAGGCGCTGGACACCACACCTCGCTCCATGCCAGCGACCCGGGTTCAGGAATGAGCCCAGGTCATCAGGGGTCAACAGGGAAGGACTAGGATTGAGCGTCTGATGACAGCTCTCCTAGTCCTGGGGAAAGGGGTGGATGCACACTACACTCTGGTGGTCCCTGGGGATGCCCGGAGGTACTACAGATGCGTGGGTGCCAAGTGGGGGGGGAGCATGGTGGACATCTGCACTTTGTGCATGGACATCATTGCACATCCATGCTCCCATTGGGGAAGGGAAAAAAGGGAAAATGGCAGCATTGTCCACAGCAGCTTGATGGCCGCAGCTTCACTGGCCGACAATGCCTGGAATCAGGCGTGTGCCGGTATTGGATCCTGGCTGGGCACGGGGGCATGGGCGGGCCCTTTCGATGGTACAGCTGCATATGCCAGCTGGGCATGTCAGCTTCAGGGTCGGCAGTGAAGGAGGAGTGGTGGCTAGAAATTAGCAGGACTGTGGCTGCAAGTGAGAAAAACAAAGATGATAAAATAAAAAGGTTAAAAAAAGTGAGGTCCTAAAATTAATTTCTTCTGTTCCAGATATGGAAAGTGATTATGGGGAGGGTTTGGAAGGATGGTTTTTGAGACTAATTGCTCCATACATTGCAGCCCCATTGTGTTCTATTTTTAATTTATCTTTGTCTTCCCAACAACTCCCTATCACTTGGAAATGTGCAAAGGTTGCAACGGTGCCTAAGAAGCCTAATGCTATATAAACTGATTATTTTAGGCCTATTTCTGTTTTAAATCCTGTAAGGAAATTTTTAGAGAAAGTTGTTTCTGAACATTTGAATTGTTGTCTTGACAAATTTGATATTCTTTTTTCCATAACAGCAAGGGTTTCTTAAAGGACATGGTACCGGGATTGCCTTGGTCACATTCACAAACATGGTTCTCAATAGCTTTAATGCTGGATTGATGACTGGGGCCATGTCTGTGGACCTGACCAAGGCATTTGACCTTATTGACCACGATCTACTTGGCTTAAAATAAAAGTCCTTAGATCTCCCTATGAATGTGGTCTTGTGGATTAGTGATTACTTGACTGATCATACTCAGTTTGTTAGTATTCATTCTTATCTTTCCAATCCTTGTAAAATTGGAAGGGAAATACCACAAGACTCTATTTTAGGCCCTTTAATGTCTCACTTATTGTGAATTTATTTCCTTCAGTATTTAACTCTCATAATTCTCCATTCTGTGCAAATTACATGATTATTTTCTCCTCTGCTAAGGCATTGTCAGATATCTCTATGGATCCTGTGTCTGATGTATCTGCAGTTTGTACCTGGTTATTGACAATGTACTCATTTTAAATTCCAGAAAGATAAAACCAGCGTTATTTGGGACTACATTCGTGTTGAGTGATAGTCCTTCTTCAAGGTTGCAAGATAGCTTCAGAAATGGCATTGAGCAAGTTTACCAGTTCAAATACTTGGGGTTGTTTTAAGATCCCAGGTTAACATTCTCTGCTCAAGTAAAATTGGTCAGTCACAATATTAATCAAAGGTTGGGAGTACATCACAAGTTTTTTTTTTTTATTTTCAGACATTCAAAGCCATAGCTATTGGGTCACTTTTACTACATTTTGATTATGTACCTTGTCTTTTTTTTAAGTGAGGATTAAGTAGTGTAGTATTCCTTTTGTTTCCTATAATGTCTGTTGTTTTGTTTGCCCTAACTCACACCCATGGCTTCTCTTTATATTCTCAGCTGAGTTGGCTTTCTTCTTTTGCAAGGATTTAATATTCTTTTGGATGTCAGGTTTTTAAAGCATTTTTTTTCATCTACTCACCTCCTTTATCCAACTTGGTATCAGCTAGGGCAGTCCTGTCTAATGTGAGGTCAGCTAAAGGGGCTTTATTGCAACCTATATGAAATAAATCCAAGATTGGTTCTCGTTCCTTCTCCACAGCAGCTCCTTGCTACTGGAATAGTTGTCCTGAATCCTTGCACCATTGTTGTTCTTTTCCAGTATTCGAAAAGAATGTTAAACAATTATTTCTTAACAGTGGTATTTGAATATGTACTTGAGTACATATTTTACTGTTGTTATATGTATTGTATTTGTATGTCATGTTCTAGAACCACAGGTCAGTGAGCTATGAACCTCTGGAAAGAGGTGGTAATATCCAGTGTGGGGACTGCAGTTGGTATGTTGGCAGCACATCTGCTTTTGGAGGTAAAAGAGGTGGATGGTGGGCTGGGGAGGCCATCCCCTCTAGCAGCACTAAGGAGCTCTAATGAAGGCTGGGGCATCCTGGGATAGTGGAGGGCTGCTCTTCATCTCCACATTACCTTAAAGATATTTTAACACCTAGGTGGGCCTAGCACAACAGGGTAGTGACTTTTACACCATCAATAGTGTGGTGCACACCTCTGTTGCCTAGGAAAGCTGCAAAAAAATGTTTTTAAATGCTAGGTACAGCAGCGCTGAACCAGAAGCAGGAAGTGTGGTACTTCTACTTTCAGCTGCTTTAAAGATCCCCCACAAGTGAGTAGGGTGAGTGTATGTGGGGCGAGATGGCTGGGGTTCTTGGAGATATACTGGTTACAAACATAACCATCCCATAGGAAAACCTACTGGAAGGCACAACGAAATAAACATAGTGAGTACTCTGGGCAGCATAAGGCAGGCAAGGTGCAATAGAGGTAATATGAAAATGAATTGTTGTTTAGCATATAGAATGTTCACGGAGGGGGATCAGGAGTTGAACTTTGTATATGATAAATGCATTTTAATTGGGGTACTTCAGGAAGAAATATATAAACTAAAAGCAAGACTGCAAAATAGGGAAGAGATTACAGAGTTAGAAAAGATAATTGATTCTGTGGTGGAAGAGGTAAAAGTAGAGAGTCATCTCAACCAGGAAGGGGCAGCACCCACAACAAAGGATCCTATGCATGAAACACTAGGGGAAACATCCACCAGCCCAGCCCTAGCTGATGGCAAGGTGGAGGAATGGAGTCAGGTACAAAAGGGGTTCAAAAAAGGGAGAAGGAATATTGGTGGTTCAAGCAATATACAGCTGCAAAACAAGTTTAGTTGTCTTGGCGAAGCAGAGGATATAGTAGGAAAAGCCAGGCTATTAGCAGAAATTCAGAACTTTCACTAAATAAGGTTCTAGGCCCAAACACCTCAGATATACCAAAGAAACCACATGAGATATTGATAATTGGGGATTCTATGTTAAGAAACACAGATAGGATCATCTGTAAAGATTGCAAGGAATTTACAACAGTCAGAATGTTCCCAGGGGCAGGGATTGGGGATATTCAGACAATACTGCTACAAGCTATTTAGGCTGATTATGCATCCGCCATGGTACTGCATGTGGGGGTGAATGCTGCAGGAAAAAGGAAGCTGGGAGACATCCAGAAGGACTTTGAGGATGTTTCCAGACTTTTAAAATCTAGCAATAGCCAAACATTTATATCAGAGATTCTCCCAGTTCCTAGGGCCGGGGGCAGGTGAATAAGGGACATCTGACAACTCAATAGGTGGATAAGAGAGTGGTGCCAGAGGGAAGGTTTTACATTTATTAGCCACTGGCAAGCTTCCAGGAGGCCAACCTGTTTGGGTAGGATGGCTTGCATGTAAATAGATTTGGGACCAGAATCTTAGCACAGAGATTAGACAAGCAGTAAAACATCTTTTAAACTAAAGGACGGGGCTGTTACACCTGGAAGAACTAACTACAGGACAAATAATAAAAACCCCAATAATACTACCACCTGGACATGTATATCCCTAAACATCCATAGCCTATCTAACAAAATGGACAAACTCACCTATATAATGAAAACTGAAAACGTTAAGATATGTGCCGTTACAGAAACATGGTGGGACCCAGAGGACATGTGGGATAGACATATATCTGGTTACAACCTATACAGCATGGACAGAGAAGCTGAAGGGGGGGGAGTAGCCCTCTATGTAGCTGAAGAAATAAAATCTGAAAGACTGGAGATGGTAAATCTGGAGGGTATCGAAATGGTATGGGTTAAAATCCCCCCACAACATAGCACCAAAATCACCCAGCTATATACAGACCGCCCTCATATAATTGTACAGATAATACCCATCTAGAGGAACTCATAGAAAATATGACACCAGCAGACAACATAATTTTACTTGGAGACTTTAACATGCCAGGGATGTATTGGGTTAATCTAACATCAAGCTCAGAGAGAGAAACAAGGTTCATTCAGGCATGCATACTCACAGGATTGAACCAGTATGCTACACACCCTACTGGGGTAATAATCTTTTAGATTTAGTACTGAGCAATATGGGAGATAAAATTCAGGGATGTGAAGTAACCACACCACTGAGTATGAGTGATCATGATATGGTGATCTTCTCAGTGGCTAATCAGGAGAACCACCTACCAGGTTGCACCCTGACAATAAATTATGACCTAGCCAACTTTAGTAAAATCAGAAGTGATCTTTTAGAATGGGATTGGAAACATGCTTTTGCATGGGTTCTCTGAATGATAAGTGGGTAGCACTGGAGGGTAAATTCAGCTCATTACTGGACAAATACGTACCTTTAAAGAAATATATAATTCAGCAGGAAAAATATCCCAGTTTGGATGTCAAACAAGGCAAAATGTAAAATAAATAAGAAAAAAAAGTTATACTCCAAGGCAAAAAGGCGCATGAACAACAAAGATTGACTTGAATACAAGAAATGTTTGAAACAGACAAAACTAGAGATTAATATGTCTAGAAGAAAGCATGAACTGCAGTTAGCACATAAAGTAAATAGAGAATAAAGTATGGGTCTGGGTGTGTAATGAGAATTTACACATACCCAAGGGGTTTATGCAACATCTAACCCGGTATTGTAATAAATTCAGTTACACCGACATACTATTCTAGTCATGCGGAATGTCCTTTTTCCCCACAGCAACTATATAAAATTAAAAAAGCGTTGTTGTGCGAGAATGGCAGTCTGCTTAGCTGTCAAGCGCGTGCTCGTTTGTCACTACGCTCGACATATTTTATTTTTTTTTTATTTCATTTTGAGGGTATTTCCCTCATTTTGAGTCATTTCTGCATGCCAGCACTTACCGCAGTTAAGAGTAGTGGTCCAGAGGGGGAAAGATGAGGCGGACAGTGGCTGGGAGGAAGCATGTCAGAGGTGAGTACGCCTGTGCAGTGCGAGGGAAACCGGGCACATATTCGCCGTTATAAATGCTCCTTTATAACGGCGAATTACGCACGGTTTCCCAATGGGAAAAGGACATGACGGTTATTATGAGATAATAATAAATCCTTTTATAATTACAGTAACAGGAAAAAAGGAGGAGTCACCCAATTAGGGTCATTAAAAGACCAAGATGGAACAATAACTGAAGGAAACACACAGGTGGCTGAAGTTTGCAACAAATATTTAGCTCTGTTTATAATCCCAAAACCACTAGTGTGGAACATCACCTGGATAATGATTTCCAAAATAATTTGGAGTTGGAGGTGCATGATATCAGAGATAGATTGAGTAGGCTGGACCCCTGCAAGTCCGAGGGCCCAGACGGCTTGCAACCTAGGGTCATTAGAGAACTGGTAAATGAGCTGGCAGAGCCAGTGACAGCCTTATTTCAGTGTCATTAAACTAGGGAGAGGCTATTGGAATATGGAAGGAGGCGAACATCGTACTTATACATACAAAAGGCTCAAGACAGGTGGTGGGGAACTACAGACTCGTAAGTCTCTGACAACTATATTTGGAAAAGTTCTTGAACGTCATATAAAAGAGAATATTGAGGAATACATGACCCTAACAGGAGACATTGACCCAACACAGCATGAATTCAGGAAAGGGTTCTCCTGTCAAACCAACTTGCTGGAATTTTATGAAAAGGTGAGCAAGGCACTAAATAATAAAAACTCGGTGGATGACATATTCCTGGACTTGTCAGAAGCATTTGACAAAGTTCCTCATGGTGAATTGATAGACTCCCCTAATCTGACATAAAATTCAGGGCAATATAACAAGATGGGTGGCATCCTGGTTGAGTGATACAAGACAGAGAGTTTCTGTCAAGGGAATCTACTCAAGTTGGGTGGAAGCAACCAGTGGGGTGCCCCAGGGTTCGGTACTGGGGCCCTGTTTGTTCAACATTTATATCCAGGATATGACCACACAGGTAGAGGTGTGGGAATCAAAATTTGCTGATAACACCAGAATAGGAGCAGTAGTAAATACCCCACAAGAACATGAAAAAACTTGAGGCTGCACTAAATAAACTGGAAACATGGGCTAGGTTAGCCAAACTAGAATTCAATACAAATGCACGGTGATGCATTTTGGTAATGGCAATGTAATGGCTGGGTATAAACTTACCGGTCAAACCCTTAGTGTCACACAGGAGGAAAGGGACCTTGGAATAAGGGTTTCAAATGATCTTAGCTTTAAACAGCACTGTAGTCAGATCATCGGTAAGGCTAGTGGCATATTAAACTATGTACTTAGACACATAAAGTTCAGAAGGAAGGAAATATTGCTCCCATTGTGGGGGTCCTTGGTTAGGCCACACATGGAGTATGGGGCCCAGTTTTTATCTCCAGGGTACAAAAATGACATTGTAGCTCTGGAGAGGGTACAGCATAGAGCTACCCATAAGATATCAGAGGTGAAATGAAAGGAAAGGATTACGAGAAAAGACTTGCTGTATTGGGCATGTATACATTAGCATATAGAAGACTCAGAGGGGACATGTGTATGGTCTATAAAGCACTCCATACTGAGGGACTGTGGGAAAAACTAGGATTTACATTTTGGGTACTAAACTACAATATGAGAGTTCACCCACTACAACTGGCCATGGAAGGGTATTTCACTGCTAAAAGGAATCATTGGTTCAGTGTTAGAGTGGTGCCAATATGGAACTAGGTACCAGTGTAGGCAGTCGCTAGCAAAACCATGAATGAGTTTAAAAGAAAATTAGACAATTATTTCAGGGTGAAAAATAGAAGGGGATACAATTAGAAGCTCAAGTGACAAGCAAAATGGACTTCAGTTTTCTGTGCTTTGCAACAACCTATGAAACCTGTGAAACCTATAATATGTGCTGCACTTCTGGGTCGAGTCTGAAAAGGACCCTTCAGTCCCATGCTCTTACCCAATTAGAAATCAGTAAATAAAAAAGGTAGTACCAGGTATGTATTATGTGGGAAGGCAGTATAGCACAGAGTTCAAGAGCAGTGAGCTGCAAACCTGGATAACTGGGTCTGAATCCCACAGCCACCACCTGCATACTGTGTGACCATAAGCAAGTCACTCAACTTCCCCATGCTTCAAGCACCTGTAAAAAACTAAGCTTAGTGTGTCTTTCCTGGCCAAAAATTGTAAAATAAACTATTTTAAAGGCTCAGACAAGTCCATAAGAACAGGGTCTGGAAAAGTCTAGGACAATGTCACAGATCAGGCTGCAGTGTTGAGACCAAGGTGGTACTCAAAGCTGTTTTAGTTCCATAATTAAACTGTGTAGAAAATGAAATAATTTGAGTCTCTGGGGCAAGCATGAATTGACTATGTGCCATCAGTACCATCCACCTCAGTAAAGGCAAGTCAAGTGACTTGATGTCCCTGTGTCAGAGTGGCTATTTGTCATCAAACCAAAGAAGCCCCTGTTCCAGCAGCTCCTAGAGAAAGAAGGAAGATGAACCAGTTAACAGTGATTGTTTGCAAGCGGCTCAACCACCATTTTATGCCTAAAGAGAGAACTACCATGGGCCATGCTCACCCCCATCAGGGGCACATTCCGGTCTATCGGCGTAATGGTGAAAAGGGTGAGTTGCGCAACAATCGTTTTTAACTTTAATGTTTTCTAGTGCTTTTTTACTTTCTTATTTTACTGGTCAACTAACTATTTCAGATAATGCAATACTTATTTCTCTGTGTCTTTTGAGAAAACTCTATCCCCAGCTGACCTCATAATTGCTGCTTTTGACATCACTGCCTGTTGTCATGATAAGTGCTATGATGTCAAAAACAAAAGCTAGGAGAGTCCAGTTTGGGACAGTTAAATGCTTTTGATACTTCTTAGACAGGATACCAAGATGTGTTATAAATCCTGGGAAAGAAAACTGGAAATTACAGAAAAGGTATTCTCCAGTGAACTGTAATAGCTGAAACATAATGTTTTTGCACATACATGCTAATGTGAAGAGCAACAAATATCTCTACAATTAAGAGTTAATGTTGTTGAGAGAGTCAGTGCAGCAGCAGGTCACAAATATGTAAAATCAAAAAAATACATATGAAGCAGCACACTTGGACCACAGAACAAATGTTAAAGTACTGAAATGCACATGTTTTGTGAAGGCACAGATGTTGTATAGGCCTGCCTTTCAAAAAGACTCTTGACCGTCCCCAACAAACATTAGAATTGCTTATTGTGATATCACAGCTTTGGCGACATGGCAAGCATTATAATGTCATAAATAAAGGCTTTCAGTGGTCAGTTTGGGACACTCAAATCATTATGATGCCCACTTCTTCAACAGGATACTAAAATGTGCTATGAACTCTGGGAAAGAAAACTGGAGATTAAAATAAATGCTCTGATGAATTGGAATAACTGAAACATGATGTTTTTTAAAGTGCCTGCTGAAGTAGAGAGTTACTCTTTCATTTATGTATCCCATTAATTCTCCCGGCTGACCAAGGGCCTGGCCTCACCATACCTAAATTCACACTTGGCCCAGCAGCACCATCTAGGAGTGGGGGAACCCTGAGACTTCCCAATCCCTCTCCTTGTCGGGGCCACCTACCTGGCTCCCTTGCAGGCAGGGAGAGTTCAAGCTTCTATTCTGGTCCAAGCGAGATCCAAGGTGCTGAGGTGGGACATTGGGGCTGGGCACCTATGCCTGGGGTATTTTCCTAATTGTCATCCCCATCTCACCAGGATTCACAGTGCTAATGCATGTGTGTTGAGCAAGTCACTGATGTTCACATTCCCTCAGCATACCTCCTACCTCCCAGTTCCTTTGTGCCCTGAACTGTCTGCCACTCCCATGGAGTGAGTGCTGGCACATAAAGTGCTAAGATGCACAGAGGTACACCTTAACACAGCATGTGCAGTATCCAGGATGGCAACAGAGAAGCAGTATCAGCACAAAATTATAAAACTCTCACATGGAATCAGTCTGGGCCTGATTTTGGCTCAAAAGCATTAGTGTAGGTAAACCTGGCTCTCACCTGAAGCTCAGTCTCATATTTATACCTAGCTTTGACAAGAGGCTTTGAATATACCATGATCATGCGTTATCCTAAAAGATTAGTTATATTCCAGTTCATGGGGAGAAGATATTGTCTTACCATAAAACCATGCAATCCCAATGGCTTCGATAAGCACTCCAAAAAGAATGGATGTTCCTGCAGCAAAGTGGTCCAGCAGTGTGAATATATAGATGCCAGCCTGCAAGAGGAGTTAAATGTTGTTAAAACAGGCAACAGGAGACAGACTTGAACAGACTGCTAAGAAAGAACTGGGAAGAAAGAGACATGGGCATCATCATCACAGAGGACCTGAAATCATCCAAGCAGACCACTGAAGCAGTAGGTAAGATTAGGGGGATGTTGGGGTGTATTAGTAGGGGTATCACAAGTCGTAAGAGGGAGGTAATAATCCCTCTTTACAAGACACTGGTTAGGCCCCATCTGGAGTACTGCGTGCAGTACTGGAGGCCATACCTTCACGAGGACATTAACCAAACTGAGGCAGTCCAGAGAAGGGCAACCAAAATGGTGCAGAGACTGCATCAGAAAAATATGAGGACAGATTAACAGAAAGGTGATATGATCAAAACATTCAAACACCTTAAGGGGCATTAACAAGGTGAAAGAGCCTAACATGTTTCAATATAAGAAAAATAGCAGGACATGAGGACACAGCATGAGATTAGAGGGAGGTCTATTAAGGGGTAATGTGAGGAAGTTCTTTTTCACAGAATGGGTGGTGGATGCATGGAATGGCCTACCTCAGGAAGTGGTGGATGTGAATACAGTGCAGGTCTTCAGACAGGCATGGGATAGGAATAAGGGAGCAATAGAGATGAGTATGAATAGATAGGCCATTGACAGAGCAAAGGCCGATGGCACATTCATAAGGTAGAAAAAAAAATGGGTAGACTGGATGGGCCTTGCAGTCCTTATCTGCTGTCAGCTTCTATGGTTCTGTTTCTATATGTCATACTCTACTGAAACATGTAAAACCACCATGCCCCCTCCTACTCCTTAAATGCCACAGTAAGCACTGTAGTAGGATTAGGTACGTTTCATCGACTCTCAATCCATCGCCTACTATTTTGCCGTATCTGATTTGCAGAATTCTGAATGACCGCCTCGTTTAATTGCATGACACTCAAAACACCGACTCAGTTGCAATTTGTGATTTGCGATGTGCTAGTTGCTATTTGCTAAATTCTCCGCCTTGCAAGTAACCTTTGCTTCCTGCTGCTTGCTTCTTGCTACTTGCTACTTGTAAATTGTTTCATGAATTCACTAACTTGACTCAAATCACAGTTGCGACTTGCTTCTTGCTACTTTTGACACAAATCCCAGTTGCAACTTGCTTCTTGCTACTTGCGAATTGTTTCGGTGTTTTGATTGGCAGTGAATAGGAATTTGGTGAATTGACAGATTCGATTAGATGGAGTCGGTGATTGATGTGTCTGTGAGTCGAGAGTCAGACAGTATTACTGATCCCCTGGAGTATACCTGTTAAGTTCTGCAAATTCTGATTTCCAAAGAAATGTTACCACTATAGAAGTGCACTGTGTTCTCTAAACCTGCTTTCTGGATCAAGTTTAGCATAGCAGTTTCAATGCTTACAAACAACTAAAAACTGTTCAATAATAACAGAGGAAGACTTGATTAGAAAGTCTATATGAATGCAGTGCTCTAGAATTAAAAACACATATAGCCAGCTTCATAGTGCCAAGTGTCTGCTTGGAACACCAGTAACCTGGGTTCATGTCTTGCATCTAGGATGACTGGAATGGAGACCAGCAGGGAGGATGAGGGGCATCAGTGCAGATGCTCTTCAGGAGGAAGTGACTGGTACACATCCTTCCTACAGCATCTCCAGGTGGTAGCCCGGTGGTGGCGCATTTGGCAATGTAGGCGAACACCTGCTGCTGTGTGCTCCAGGAGGATGTCACAGTGTGTGCCCATACAGGGAACGTGGACAGGGGAAAAGAAAACACAGAGCAATACCCACCTGCAGTGCACTGGGTGATGAACCTCCATGTTTTTCCCATGCCACCTGACCTGTTAGTGCACTGCATCCACCACTATACCACCACCCCTGGCTTCACAAGCCTCACCCTCTGTGGTAGCAGCAGGAGACCTGAGGGAAAAGCCAGAGCAGAAGGAGGATGGACTCTCTGTAGCTTTGAGTTAGGTTACAGCAGTGAGAAATCAGCGGGCAGAAGAAGACACTTGTGGAGCCTGAAGAAGTGGGGCACCAGAGAGGCTAAGTAAGGAGCAAATAAAATGACATTTTTTTGAAGCATCACTGTAAACACAGTTTTTATATTCTGTTTAATAAATTATATATGTATATTTACAGGCTTTTTCTGACTTTTTCCCCAGGGCCCTGGCACATGGCCATACATGCACATGGAAGCATGTATGCACACCGAAAGCCAGCTCAGCCCCTTCCACCCACCCATATTGCCACCCCTGCCTGCCTACATTACCCCACAGGACCTGGGACAGAACTACGGGAGGGGCGACAACCCACCCCCAGGAGAGGAGAGCAACCTGATGGCTCACTTAATCCTACTCCTCCCACTCCCTCATGCTAGCACCCCAATGACCCATGGTCATTACCGAACACGGGTCACTGGCGAAGCGCAAGGTAAGGTGTCCAGTTCCTCAACCCTCAGAGCCACTGGGACAGCTGTTTAATGAATTCTAAAGGTAGTATTCATTAACTGCCTGTCTGGCCTTTGTATGTACATTTTCACACTAGAACAACAGGAAAAGGTTCGGTAAAGGGCATGGGATGTGATGCTGAATAGAGGTACAGTATAAATGTCTAATGAAGATTAATACTGTGTAAGAGGCAGGAAGAAAAACACGTGTCTAAAGCTAAAATCAAAGACTCCTTTATAGTCTTGAATGACTAACCAGTCTTCTCTGTTTGCCTCTTCTTGCCACAGAGTCATTAGTAACATATCGACATACTTGTGGACAAATGACAGGATAAGACCAATGATCCTTCAGGTCTGTCCCTCTACATGCATACAGATAAGTAGGTAGGTAGGTAGGTAGATAGAAAGACAGACAGACAGACAGAGAGACAGATAGATAGATAGATAGATAGATAGATAGATAGATAGATAGATAGATAGATAGATAGACAGACAGACAGACAGACAGATAGATAGATAGACAGACAGCAGACAGACAGATAGATAGACAGACAGATAGATAGATAGAAAGCTCTTGCCCCCCCCAAGCAAAGCAAAATCTATATGTCACAGAACATACAGTATTTAAAGCTGATTGGATTAAGTTGGGTAAACTCCTGGAAACAAAACACATTAAATGAAGGTAAGACTGTTTTAAGAAATTACATAAGTTACAGTGGGCCTGATTTTACATGGTGGACGCAGGGCTTGTGGCAAACCCTATGTCTGCTGCAAAGCTGGATGCAGCTGCTCCAAAGCCCCTATGATGCAACCTGGTGCAATTTTAGGAGGGGGTGGTGCATTTCTGACACTATCCTCCCTATATGGCAACTTGCACCAAAGGTTTGGTGCACGTCCCGTGAAAGGGGGTCCCCCATGGATGCAATGGTAGACCATGGAGAAGCTAGTCTATGTCCATGGTGTGCAATGTGGCAAGGACTAGAGAGTCTGACATCAAGCTGGAGTTGTACATTATGGCCATGTACCACCGCAACACTCTAGTGGATCACGGGATCATCTGTAATGTATTGCACATACTGGTCAGAGGCAGACACATCCAGCTCTCTGGTACAGCAGCCTCACACTGGCAATCTGTGTCTATTGCACATGGCAGCCAATGCATCCTGTTAAACCCTTCCGTGTATAAGGCTGCATTCACTGTATGCATGCATTGGAGACTTGTGGCTAGGCAGCTGCAGCAAGCAGCTTTGAACATCTCACTTCCCACAAGGTTTGATGCAAGTCACAACTTGAGTCAATCATGCTTGCTGCAAGTCCCCTGTGGCGCCGCAACCATTTCTAAAATCAGGCCCAGTAAGTTTTAGATGGCCAGTTAAAGTGGATTCTGCAGGAATTCCACTTCAGTTAACAGTGGATTTAAGATGCATACTTCTGTATCTGTTTTACCCAAATATAATACTGTATATGGTTCAGTGTTGTTCTGTATGGAAATCCATACACTTCCAGATGCTTTGGTACCACAGTAGTGATATCAGTATGCTGTTGTACCACAGTAATTACACTATGTCTCTGCTATGGTACAGCAGCATAGAATCTTGGGTTTATGAAGATTCCTCATGCTTACCTACACTGCAGATTCCTTAAAAACTCCCCAATGAAAAATCTAAGGATGCCAGGGATACATTACTGCTACAAAGGGGGTATGAAGAATGCTGTTTACTGGCTAACTGCCGTGCCTCTTCAATTCACATTGAGGTTTCCCTCTGCAGGCCTTAAATCATTATAAACATACGTTGGTAACACAGAAGAGAGATATCAGGAAAGTTGACAAAACGATAAAGAGGGTAAAAAGCTCCCGGTGTCTGTGTAGGAAACTGAACTCGTCAATCAATCCAGTGATGACAGATTCCATTCCACCCATCTATGAACAAAGAAAACATAAATCAGTTAAATCCTGTAGAAATAAAACTGACTTTATTTATCTATCTATGTATTTATTTCACCATGCAAATGTACAAAGATATAGAAATAAACTTGCTTACAAGTGTGACCAGAAGGGGAAGGATAAAGTAACACAGTTTAAACAGTAGTATAGCACATTTATAAGATCAGTACAGGGTTACATATTTACAGGAATATCATCAGAAAGACAGTACCATCTAGAGCAGCTGCTACAACATAAGAACATAGAGTAAATGCGTCATCAGGTGCTGTCACGATAAGATACAAGTAAGTGTTTAGGGAACTGTTTGGCTGAGGAAATGCTGGTGGGTGGGCTGTTATAAGGCAAGGTTGTTCAACACCTGCAGTAGTTTATTGCTGAAGGGAAGCTGAAGTAAAGCAGTTCCACTGGAAAACAAACCGAATCCTGTTGAAAATCAATGGGAACATCACCAGGGAAGAGTTTGTCTGAGGCTAGGCAACTAGCATAGAAAAGTACACGTTTCAGACAGTCTCACACACCAAATGACATTTTATTTAACATCTTGTGGCCTGTAAATCAAACCTATGTTTCAACGCCTTCAAGGATTCTTCATCAAGGTAAGGCCTGTACCTTGAAAAAAAAAATATATATATATATATATATATATATATATACACACACACACACACACAGTTTGTATGTATGTATGTATATATGTATTTATAAAATGGATAAAAAAGAGTGGTCGAAATCCAAACTTCTGATTGTATAAAACACATCACATGACTGTGCGTATATCAGAGCATGACCGCACACCTACATTTTTTACCCCCCTCCAAAACAATTTTGACATTTTATAAGATGGATAAACCACTCTGAGGTGTGCGGTCATGCTCTGATATATGCATGCTTTGGGCGGTTGATGTACGAGGACGCACAAGGCGTGTGTATATCAGAGTGCAACAGCACACCTCTAAGTGCTTGTTGGATACCAAAGTTATTTGTACAGTAGCCTGTGACCTTGAGTAACCTTATGAGAGGTGACAGGCTACTGTAAAAATAACTTCAGTATCCAACAGGCGCCCCCTGAATATTGGATTTATGCAACAGGCATGGACATTTGTGTTATTTTTTGTTTGTTTGTGGGTTCTAGTTTTTTAAATTGTTTTGGAAGCTTAAGGCTTCCCACTTCTTCCCCCCTCATGCTTGGTTGGTAGGTGTTAATGATGTGCAAATGTCTGTGGTGACTGGTGGAGGGTAGAGGTTTTTGAAAAAGTCTATGAAAAAATGGCGGAGCCAGTAAGCGAGATCAAATGCAAGTGGTAATGTATGATTTGCGCATTTATAACGTGTATTAGTGATAGCAAAAAATGCTTCCAATGAACAGGAAAAGAATGGTTATTGATTTTGTTGGCTGCTTGAATTTTTAGAGTGATGGGGGGTACTGAAGTCATGCACTTTTGTTTTGTGGTATAGTGGAAGACAGTAGTGCTGGCAGGTGGGGGGGCAGTGACGTAGTCACTGTGTGGATAAATGAGGTATGACATAATCACTATGGGAATAACTTCAAGTTATTTTCATAATGATTACATTATGGTCATTTATCTGTACAGTGTCTTAAATAAATACATTTATGCACAGTTTTTTTCTGACACCTGCTGCATATAAAAAAATATATATATATATATGTATATACAGTAGGGGTGGGAGCTTGTAGAGTGTGATGAATGAAGATATCTTCACTGGAGTATAATAAATAAGGATGACATCAGCACAGTGATGATAAATGCCATGTATCCATATTGTGCTGATGTCACCACTCACTCACTACAACCTGCATTCTAAATGAAACTGCTTTACAAAACAGTTTATCTTTCTCGCTGTGGCCTGCAAGTTACTCAATTAACATTGCAAAAAGACACTCATCTGTGTCCCATAGTGTTTCTGAGACTCCCAGCCCATTCAGAAAAACACACACACTAAGACCCCACACAGAAAGAGCAGAATGCACACAGAAACAGGAAAAGAACACAGGAAAACACAGTATTTCTGAATCTCCCACCCCTGTTGTATAAATAGCACATGATGTGCAAATCTTGTACTATGGAAAATATTCTCACTCCTGTAGAGTGAGCTCTGGATACTCTCACTTATGCCTGTGGCACTCATGAGTATCCAGAGCTCACTCTGCAGGAGTGAGAATATTTTCCATATCACACTCCTGCTATCATGTATCCTCTCTCTCTCTCAGTGTGTGTGTGTATATATATATATATATAATATATATGTATAAAATATATAATATACCATATATATATATATGTATATATGTGTGTGTGTGTATATATATGTATATATATCTATATCTATATAAATATATATATATATAGCTAGATAGATAGCTTTTATTCAAATATAATATGAAATAATTGTATTAAATACATAATTTAATAATTAAGCATAAGGTGGACCAGACTTTACCCAAAGGTGAGACTTTGCACATTATTTCAAAATTCATGTGACAATGTAGAATTTTTATTTCTGAATAAATTTAAAAATATATATTTGATCTGTTAGTCACTCATTCAATATTTGGATGCAATGTACTTAACATAAATGTATGTAATAAATTCTCCCACCTTACTAAAGGCATTTGAGGTTAAAAATGAAATAATTCTGTTCCCAAAATGTTCTCAATTTATCAGTCCTTCAGTAGGTATACCTAAAAGACATTATAAACATGACTTCATTCATGAAGGTGATAGTGCTGAAATTCATAGCATATCATATCTTAAAAAGTTATGTTTTATTTTCATAGTAAATTGCTTCTATATACTCACTGTATTTATCTATCTTTTCATTTTTTATTTTATTGTATCACTGCTTATTGCCATCTTTAAAATAATTAAAATTATTTGCTTGGTTTGTTAGTGTCTTAACTATTTGTAGTTTTAACTTTTTTACAAAACACAATACTCATATTAGCACCAAATAAAATTTTGTTTGGTAAGTGAGATTGTCTAAAACTTGTGATTTGTTATGAAGGCAAGTTGGCCAGAATTCAGCTTTTGCCTAGGAGTGAAGGTGGTGGCTGGATGGAGCAGTAGGGTTATCACAAACATTTTGTATTATGATTATTAATATTATATTATTGTTCAGCAGTGCTCACCAGAACAATTCTCATCTTGTGTAAACACCAGACAACTTTCTCAGTGCAGTAGAGCCACTGCAAGGCAATTTTTTAAATCATGATGGAAATGTGAAAGGAAAAGTGTTATTCCCCCTAGCACTTGAACCCAGACCCCGGGTGTATCGTGCCAGTGCTCTAATGCCTAAGCTATGGGAGGCTCAGTGATTAGCAGGCTTCCAGCCTTTCCCTTGAGGCACATATTCCTTTCTATGTGTTGTGTAAGCAGCAATTTAGGCATATGTCAGAGACAACAGACAACTTTCTCAGTGCAGTAAAGTTACTGCAAGGCATTTTTTTAACTCATGATGGAAATGTGAAAGGAAAAGTGTGACTCTCACTGGAACTTCAACTCAGGCCCCTGGCATACCATGCCAGTGCTCTAACCCCTAAGCTATGAGAGGCTTAGGGATTAGCAGGCAACCAGACAACTTTCACAGTGCAGCAAAGTCAGTAGCAATGTGAAAAAAAAAGTGTTACTCCCACTGGGACTTGAACCCAGGCCCCTGGTGTACTGTGCAAGTGCTCTAACTCCTAAGCTATGGAAAGCTCAGTGATTAGCAAGTCTTCTGGACTTTCTCTTGAGGCACACACATTCCTTTCTATGTGTTGCATAACCAACAACTGACAAGTCTCTGACATATGCCTAAGTTGCTGGTTACGCAACACATAGAAAGGAATATGTGTGCCTGAAGTGGAAGCCAAGAAGCCTATTAATCACTGAGACTCCCATAGCTTAGGGTTAGAGCACTGACACGGTATGTCAGGGCCTGGGTTCAAGTCCCAGTGGGAGTCACACTTTTCCATCGTGATTTTAAAAATTGCCTCGCAGTGGCTTTACTGCACTGAGAAAGTTGATGTAATCCTCCTGCTGTACAGGTCCCTGGTGAGACATCGCTTGGAGTACTGTGTACAGTTCTGGAGACCTCACCCAAAAAAGGACATGGACTGTCTGGAAACTGTGCAGAGACATGCCACCAAATGGTGCAGGATCTGCACCACAAAACGCATGAAGCTAGGCTCAGCCAGCTAAATTTATTCTCCCTCAAGCAGAGGAGGAACAGAGGAGACATGATTGAGACATTTACATTAGTTAAACGGATCAACACAGTACAAACCAAAAACCTCTTCTGGGAAAACAGGGCTGCACATACTAGAGGACACAACATACACCTGGTGGGAGGTAAATGTAAAACAAATGTTAGGAAGTCCTTTTTCACGGAGAGGGAGATGGACCCTTGAAACAGCCTGCCACTGGAGGCAGTGGCAGCCAAGATGGCCAGGGAATTCAAACAGGCATGGGATAGACAGTATAGTCACCTTAGCAAGACAAATTGATAGTGGAGGGTAGAAAACCCGAGCACATTAGAGGGACCACATGGTCTCCTTCTGCCAGAAAATTCTTACATTCTTATGAAACATGACACACTTCTGCTGGGGCCACAGGTGGCCCCATCCTGGTGGAAGTTTAGTATCCCATTGTACTTTGCAAAATGAGAAGGGGGATTACCCCAGTGACCTGATCAACATTTAAACTAGAATCTAATGCAACTACCTTTGAACATCTGTGGGGGAACTCTAAAATACCATACTATTAATTTCCCTGTTTATCTGCATCTTATCAGTGTGCTACAAGTATCTGACTCAGTTTGCAAAGCACTTTGAGATACTTATGCATAAAAAGGCATTAGAAAACCAAATTCTATTCTATTTTATACATTATAGACACACATCAAACCTTACAGATCATTTTTTTATTTTTTATTATTATTATTATTATTCTTTGGTAACCGGTTAATGCCCACTATGCCCAAGGCCTGTTTTCAAGAGTGATGGGTAGCACTGGGAAGGTTAAATGACTTGCTCAGGGTCACACAGCATGCAAGTGGAGATTGTAGGAATCAAACCCAGGTCAGCTGGATGTACCAAGTTAATTCAGAACTAAATAGTCCAGGTTATACTGCCATTCTCAAATACATCAATATATGATTTATTATAGCCAAAGGATCATTCAAAATGTATTAATCTCCACTTTTGACAGGTCACAAACAAACCCTTAACCAGTGGGGGACCAGCATGAACAGTGCCTGATGATACCACAGTGACCTCTGTTGCACTCCAAGAAACATAGAAACATAGAATTTGATGACAGATAAGGACCGCTTGGTCCACCTAGACTGCCTATTTCCCTACCTGATGGATATGCTGCAGATTCTAGTCAACCAACAGCTTACAGTAGTTCCTCCTACCCCCCACTAGAATTGCTTTATGTCTGTCCCATGCATTCTTGAATTCTCCCACTGTTCTTGACTCCACAACCTCCTCAGAAAGGCTGTTCCATGCATCCACAACCCTCTCCATGAAAAAATACTTTCTAACATTACCTCTGAGCTGTCCCCCCTCTGTCTTCAGATTGTGCCCCCTTGTTCTTGCACATTTCTTTTTCTGAAAGATGCTACCCTCTTGGACTTTGTTAATTCCCTTGAGGTACTCGAAAGCTTCTATCATGTCCCCCCTCTCCCGCCTTTCCTCGAGGGTATACATATTAAGCTGCTTTAGACTCTCTTCATATGTCTTCTGGTGCAGACCCTGCACCATTTTGGTTGCCCTCCACTGAACAGCCTCCACTCTGTCTATGTCTTTGCAGAGATGGGGTCTCCAGAACTGCACACAGTATTCCAGATGGGGTCTCAACAACTGTCTGTACAGAGGGATAACAACTTCTTGTTTTCTACTGGTGATTCCTCTCCCTATGCATCCCAGTATTCCCCCAGCCCTCTTTACTGCCTTCTCACATTGCTTGCCCACCTTTAGGTCATCTGATATGACTACCCCCACCGGTACTTTTCCATTTTTGTTGTTGTCAGTATCTCATGCCACATTGTGTACTCGTCCCCTGGGTTTTTGTTTCCCAGATGCATTAGCTTGCACTTCTTCACATTGAATCTGAGCTGCCATACATTTGACCATTCCTCCAAGCTTGCCAAGTCCCTTTTCATCCTTTCCACCCCACCTTGTGTATCAACCCTGTTGCAGAGCTTTGTGTCATCAGCAAAGATACATACTTTTCCTCCCAGGTGCTCTTCAATGTCACTTATAAGGACATTAAAGTGGACCAGTCCCAGTACTGAACCCTGCGTTACCCCGCTAGTTACCCTCCTTTCTTCACTGTGAACTCCGTTTACTATTACCCTTTGCATTCTGTTGTCCAGCCAATGTTTTATCCAGGCTACCACCTTGGACCCACTCCAAGGCTGGCTAACTTGTATATTAATCTTTTGTGTGGGACTGTGTCAAATGCATTGCTAAAGTCTAGGTAGGCCATGTCCACAGGCCTTCCCTGGTCTACTACTTTGGTCACCCAGTTAAAGAAATCTATTAGATTCATCTGACACGGCCTTTCTGCTGTGAATCCATGCTACGTTGAGTCTTGTGCCCCACTGGTCTCTAGGTACTCAACAATTCTTTCCTTCAGAAGTGATTCCATCATTTTCCCCACCACTGAGGTCAAACTAACCTGTCTATAGTTTCCTGCCTCTGCCCTACTCCCACTTTCGTGAAGTGGAATCACATCCGCCCTCCTCCAGTCCTCAGGTAGTTAGATAGATAGATAGATAGATAGATAGATATTTTATTTATAAAGTGCCCATTTCCATAGACTCTGGGCACTGCACAAACAATTCAATAACACAATATATAAAAGCAGCAGCTTAAACACAAACTAAAATTCTATCCACCCCTGTAAAGCCAATCAATCATTAAAAGCCTGCTGGAATAGATAAGTTTTTAATGCTTTCTTAAAGGCTTCTACCGAGGGGCCTCCCTTAAATAATCAGGCAGGGAGTTCCACAGAGTGGGAGCAGCCACCAAAAACACCCTATCCCCAGAATGTCACAGCCTCACTCTGGGAACTCCAAGGAAGCCCCCCCCCCAGCAGAATGAAGTGCCCGGGGTGGCCGGTAAGGAACAAGAAGATCTTGCAAATAGACAGGTCCCCTTTTGTGTAAGGATTTGTAGGTCAGAAGCCTTACCTTGAAGACAATCCTCCACCTGACTGGCAGCCAGTGCAGACTGCAGAGGATTGGGGTGATATGATCACTTCTCACCCCAGTCAGTAATCTTGCCGTCGCACTCTGTACCAGCTGCAGCCTGCAGAGGTTGCCCCCAGATAACCCTAGGTACAGGGCATTACAATAGTCCAGCCTGAAAGTGACAAAAGCATGCACAAGTGTGGTCAGATCCTCTGGCGGGATCAGGGGCTTGGATTCGAGCAATGTTCCTCAAATGATAAAATTCACTCCTGACAACGCCCGGTACCTGAGCATCAAGTGTCAAACCGTCATTGAGGATCATGCCCAAATCCTTCACCTGACTAGACGGAGTAAGGGGAACACCCCCAACACAAGGTCAGGGGGTAACCCCTCACAGCGCCCTCTGCCCCAATGAACTGGATCCACAACAAGTACCTCTGTCTTGTCTGGGTTGAGCCCAGCCAGTTTTGAGTCATCCAAGCCTGGATCTCATCGAGACAGCTGTTAAATACAGAGTCCGACACCTGGGTATTGGGTGCACAGGACAGGTACAGCTGGGTGTCATTTGCATAGCAGTGAAAACCCAAACCGTACCACCTGATAATGTCTCCCAGTGGCAGTATGTACACCGTGAACAACAAGGGTGACAAGACTGAACCTTGCGGTACCCCACAGCACAGAGTTTTCGGGTTGGATGAGGCTAACCCCATCGTCACCCTCTGCACTCTGCCGATCAGGTATGACCTGAACCAGTTGATGACAATACAAACAGGCCACACCAATACTGTAGGTGGTCAAGCAACACCTCTTGATCCACGGTGTGAAACGCTGCAGAGAGGTCCAGGAGGACCAAGATGGTCCGGTCTCTCCAGTCCCTTGCTAGCAGGAGATCATTAAGTACCCTTACCGGGGCAGTCTCTTTACTATGGCCTGCTTGAAATCCAGACTAGTAAGGCTCATAGGTGGAGGAAGAGGCACGATGTCTCTCAAGCTGCATGGCCACCACTTTTTCAATAACCTTCCCTAAAAATGGGAGGTTTGAGACCGGCCTGTAATTGCTGAGGCAGTCCGGGTCCAGGGAGGGTTTTTGCAAAACCACCCCATCCTCCCATGATCTGTTAAAGAAAGTAGTCAGTGGTGTCACTAGTTCTACCCTTAGTTCTTTTAGAATTCTGGGATAAATCCCATCAGGCCCCATTGCTTTGTCCACCCTCAGTTTCAAGAGTTCTTTCAAAACCCTTTCTTCTGTGAATGAACTGGTATCGACCCCCCATCCAGAGCACAACAGATGAATAAAAAAAAAAGTTAAATCTTTTCAAATGTAAAAAAGTGTTAAACCAGACTCAGAAAGGGAAAAAGAATATCATACAAGACAGGAAATGAGGGACAATCAAAAACAGAATTAAAAAAACATAGGCCAAAATCTTCACTGCTGACATGCACTGCTGCTTTAAGATACATTCCATAAATTAGCCACACAATGGCCTGGTTCAGAATATGCCACTTGCACTCCTTATTTTGTACTTGTTACCTTGTTTACTATTCAACCTGTACATATCTTGCTTTGTATCTTTACCGTGTTTACCGATCACAGTATTTTGACTCTGTATATTTACTTTTTTTATCTTGGGCATTTGTATTGCCCTTCGTTGTACTTTGTCTATTGTTGTTACAAGTTTTACTGTTGCAAACTCTCAGGTCATGCCTGAAAATAGGCAACTACTTTGTCTAGTGCATCTCACTAGTAAATAAAAATGAAATGGCATACCTGCTGTATATAATCACTTGTGAGGGGGTAGGACTTTCATAACTCACTTGAGGCTCTGTCAGTCAAGTTATTTTTCCAACCCTTCACTCATGAAGATAATGGCATGTTCTAAGAAAAGCCATTGGGTATCCCCTTGTTATCTGACTTCATCGGAGCAGATATTTGGACAAGACAGTGAATATCCACTCTAATGTTTCTCAGATGTATTTCAAACATAGCAATTAAAGATTGCCCGCCCGGTGGCACAGAGGGTTGAGGCCCTGGATGCCACCGAATCAGCTGGGCGCACCCAGGTGTGGAATGGATTCAGGTTGTCGGGGCTAGCTGGGAAGGAAAGGATAGAGTGTCCGGAGGACTGCTCTCTTCTCTCCTGGGTGGGTTGGGTGGGCAGCCGCTCATTTGTAGCAGCCCTGGTGGAGACCAGGGACACTACTATGCAGCGGTGCAGGAGGGACAACCAAAGAAAAAGCAGAAAACAACTTTGGTGGCCTCCAGATGACGGCTTCTGCATTCTCCACACACCCGGAACCTCCGGGAACCTGCCCCTCCACAGCAGCACCCCCGAGTCAAATAAAGATAATAGAGTGCAGGGTTTTCCCCCTTACCCAGTGCCTTCCCCCCCGGAGGAGGGGGACCCACTCGGAGATGGGTTATTCTGGGACATCTCAGAGGGTTGGCTGCGATGTGTGGTGGGTTGGCAGGGCTCAGGAAGAGGATGACCAGGGAGTGGAGAAGGCTTGGAGGGCCTGAAGGAGAGGCAGACACCTGAGCGTTGTAGGAGGAGGTAAAAAGATCACACAAAAAAATAACAATTAAAGATACATTCTATCAAGTAATACTATTCAGTGGACGTCATTATTAGGAATGGATAATCCACTATCCCTCTATCTCAAGTACAAACATGAAATAAATGAGATATAGCATATTACATGTCTGTTCTGTGAAGTGTGAGCTACCATGACTGAATGCAGTTTACTGCCCACCATCAGGAAACGTCCTATGAAGCATTGCTACATACTGTATGCGGTTAGTTTTGCATTTATGAAGGCATATGGTAATGAAAAACAAATTACTGCATGCTGCTGTACCTAACTGGGAATGTAACACACACCTCTGAAAGCACAGTAATAAAATTGAAGCAGTATTATGGGGGCCTGGATTCAATCTCAGGTAACCTCAATTTATTTTTGTATTTAGGTAGTGAATGTATGTATATTAGTTTGAATCCTTGTTGTGTAAAATAAACTGTACCCCCCCCCCCCGATGCATCTGGAAATAAGCTATCTCAGCTCAGTACGCCCTTCCTGGTTAAACTTTTCAAATAAATTTGTTTCTCATTACAATTTTGAGTCTCAAATGCTTAGCAGGGAAGGTATTGCTTAAAGGCAGGATCGAGCATATCTCATAACGTGACGGTGGTGGTGCTGGTGTTGGTGGCTGTGGTGATGGGTGTTATGAGTGAGGCTATTCTCCAAAGATCTTAGATGAAGTCAAAAGAAAAGTCTGTTTGATGGACAGGAACGATGCCTTACAAGATAGAAACAAGTAATAAGGAGAAAAGGATAGCTTTTTCCACCACATACTCTGATCAATTTAATAACATAAATTATACAATGGCATAAAAGAATCTTGGACACTGATTGGTCCATCTAGGACTGGAGCCGTGATGTTATCCCAGCACAACATCACGGCTCTAGTCCCAGTACACAGATGACCTACTGAACCGCTACCGGAATCATTGCACTGTAGCCCGGTTCAGTTGTAATCACTGCCAGCAAGTCTGCTTCCGTCATTCCCGCTCTAAAGCCGCTCCCTATGCATTACACCTAAAAGTTCAAACCTCCCTCTCAACAAGTCACTATTTAGTCCCCCAACACAGAACTCTAAGAAAAAATCTATTTCTGGGCCATTTCTTCCCAAAACAGTTGGCTTCAGTGCCCTAGAAGACCGTAACTGTTGATCGCGCTGTTCACTGAAGCCGCTCAGTTCCTCACAGAACAGTAGCTCTCCTCAAACAACCAAAAGACAAAGGGATAAAAAAATAGCTTTTACCTTAAAAAAAACTGCAGGGTAAACCTCTCCTTTCCTTCAAGAGACACACAATCTAACTACAAAACTGGAAGTGCACAGTCCTTCTCCTGAGTCCCTATCATGCACATGCACCAATATATAAAAAAAAAAATCTTCAGCCGGTACATGGAAGACTGCAGAACTGACTCAGTTAAACCTGATGGCGAAAAAAGAAAAAGAAATGAGTGTGTGTGTGTGTGTGTGTGTGTTGGGGGGGGGTTGTTGAACTCAAGAAGCAAATGCAGCACCACCACTTACTGATATAACAATAGAACTGCACTATTTTGTCAGTATGTATTCCTACTCAATGAAAAAATCAGTAATAACACATTTTAAACATATTTGCAATCTATTTTTTTTTTTTACAAAGGAGCCATTGTATAATAGCAATAATGCACTCCAGAGTGTGTGTTGTTCTGGGATAACGTCACTTCTGGGGTGATGTTATCCCAGCACAACACACACCCTGTCATGTATTATTGCTTAAATATGTCATATTTAAATATTGGGATACACTGTGAGCTGCAGAAAAAGGCAATAAAGCATTTCAGTTAACCCTCTGGGTTACAGCAAGATGTCAGGACAGATAACACAAAAAGCAGGGTGGTTAAATCCCAACACTGGAAGAGAGAGAGAGAGGCTGGTCCAGCAATCTGGCTGAGTACCAAACCAATAGACTTCTTTATTTTTGGCAACTGTGCACAATGTTCGAAGGCATAATGTTGAAAGAGTTTACAAACACATGCAGAGAGGAGAAATTTCAAATCACAGACTTTTTAACATGCAGTAGTGACCATGTGATATGTTATGTAAAGTGTCCTTGTAGACTAGCATATGTGAGGAAAAGCCATTCACTCATTGAAACAGTGGGTCTATGGCCCCCTGGTGCAGTGGTAGTGTTATTTCTTTCGATGCCAATAACCTGGGTTCAGAAACGGACTTGGGAGTCGGAGGGCCAGGCGGGGGAAGATGATAGAGCATTCCATGGACTGCTCTCCTCCTCCTCTTCTGGGGTGGTGGGTGGGTGAGTGTCTGGTTCTACATTTACCCCAGGCAAAGGCCAGGGAGGGGCCACTGTCAGAGTTGAGATGTTGGGGAGGCGTGCTGGACGTCAGCATTTCAGTGCACTGCATCATTGCATGCCACATCTCTTGGGAAGCAAAGTTTCCAAAATAGTAGCCCATTGATGAGGCCCTGCTCTCTAGTCCCACCAAGCCCACCTGTGACACTTGGTTGATGACTGAGTTCAGTCCTCCATTGGGTTCAGCCCAGTACTGCGGCCCTGTCCTGGGGGTAAGCCAGGGAGGAACACTGGTAGATTGGGGTCTGCCGGGAACAGAGTACAGTCTCTATTGGGTTGCACCTGCTTGGCAGTCCCACCCAAGGGGGTAAGCCTTGGAGGATCATCAGCAAGGTAAGTCCTGGGGGATGGGTGGAGACTGGAAGGAGCAGAGGCTGAGCTACAGGGTCCATGCACCAAAAAGCATAATGAAAAAACAAATAAAACAAAAAACAACAGATCTGAACATAAAAGTAATATTAGAACCAGACCTTAAAAGTCACCCCTGGTGAGAAATGTTAATAAACATGACCATTCAGTTGCTACATTAATATTTTTCACTATAGAGAGGGTTGGCAAACCCAGTAGAGGTGGTAACTTGGATTGTGCTTTACTTAAGTGTGAGGCTTGACGGATTACTAAATTAAGCACCACCAAATCTATAAAGTGGGATACCACCTACAACAATGTTTGCCGATATGCATCTAAGGCCCCCTGCCTCAAACATCACTGCCAACTTTATAAAGACCTAGGTTGGCTTTCTCCCTCTGCCACCAGACAGTACTTCCTATGCTGCCTCTCAGACTCCATAATCAGGGTGGCTAGACCTCCTACACTATCTGAACTGCTCCAGCCTATTATCCCCTCGCGTGAGCTGAGATCATCTGATAAGTCTTTACTAAAAGTTCCCCTCTGCCGTACCTCCAAGGGTTCTGGTGCATTTGGGCATGCTGCCCCTCAAGCGTGGAACTCTCTACCTGTTGACCTAAGATGAGCTTCCTCACACCCTGCTTTCAAGCGAAGACTACGGAATCACCTTACCTCTATGGACCAATGTGCCTGTTATGATCCTACCTAAATCCTCTCTTCATGTTACCTCTTCCTCCCCCTATCGACGTCCACCTCCTAATCCCTTGTATATGCCCTTGTGTCTACTTTCCCCCTATTTGATGCCTTGCATACCTGTTATTTGGACTACTTGCACTTTCTTTTATGAATTCAAAGAAACTTATATGGCTTTACTGTCTTGTGTATTACGAATGCCTCTAGTCACTTTACTTTTCTTGACCTTGTGTATGACAATTTGCCTTTTGCCTTACTGTTTTATGTGTACTACATATGCCTCTAGTCACTTTACTGTTATAGACTTTGTGTACAACAAATGCCAGTTACCTCACTATGTGGCACCTGTTTCTCAACCTACTGTTTGCACTAATCTATGATGTACTTTTTTGAAAACTGGTGCTGGTCTCTCCTAATCCTATTAACCTCATCTTCTTCCCTCCCCCCGCACACCGACTAGCCCTGGTATTCTTGACTTTCAGTTCTGCAGCACTGGGTCACTGCCGCACCTTTTCGCGCTAAAGCCGCCTTTTGCCGTAACTTTCCCCTCAGTGACTGAGTCCCCCTACTTACCCTGCCGGCTTACGGTTCCATGAGCCCGGACGCCGATTGTAGCAATCTACCGCTATTGCTGTATCTTTCCACAACGCCGGTTTTTCTGCTGCTGGGTCTCATACCTTGCCTCCTAGCTGTTTCGTCTGCCTCTCCCCCCCCATGTTGACCTCCTCGCTGGTTGCCTCGTCCGTTGAATTAAACCCGTTTTAGATGGAACTCCTCACTCGTCCAGGCTGCCAACCCCTGCCCAGCCTGGACACCTGCCAGTCTGGCCACAGCCCCCTGCCTCTCAGTCCGACACAAGGTTCCACGAGTCCAGTCACTGCCCATGTCTTCCCCACAAAAGCCGTACTCACGCCTGCTGTTGCCGAACTCAGCACAGCCCCCTTAGTAACCCTACCCCCTTCCCTGTTTCCTAAACCTGTTGTCTTTTCGCTTTCCCACTTCCTATCCCTCTGCTATCGCCGGCCAGCCTCTTACCTATTCCAGCCCAGTCCACCCACCCCCCCCCCAGCCTGCATCTCTCTTACCGGGAATCGGTTCCATGTGCCCGTTATAGACTCCTGCCTCCTGTCACAAAGCTGTAATTTTTCGTGTCCCACCCTACCTTTTTATCTCAGGAACAGGGTACCCCCCACCCCGGCCAATCTTTTGGCAGGGTTCTCTCACTGGTCTCAGGCCTGCCACCTCCCAGCTACTTTGAGCTGTGCACTTACCCTTCCCTGCCCACATCCCCCCCTGTCAGTTTCTCCAAAGTTAATCCAAAGTCTGTCCTCCCACCAGCACCCTCTGCTTACTCTACCTCCTTATAAAAAACTGTATACTTATATCAATGTACCTGTACATGTACTGTTTAACCTGTACTGTTCTACTTGTATTGTAATTGTACCTCCCGGGTCGTGCCTGAAAATAGTCACTTGCTGGCTAGTGCACCTACCCGGTTAACAAAAACTAAATAAATAAAAAAATATGGACTGAATGATTTGATTGATTGGGTAACTTAATGATTGATTGAATAACTTTTATGTAGAATTTGTTCTTGTCTTTCCCCTCTTTGGATTTTCATATTCCAGGTGTAAATAGTCCTTTGCTTTGCCTATGGGTTTTCCCAACCTTACTTTTTCTGACCACCTGATTTACCTTCCAACCCCATTCCTCCTCTTTCCTACCCCCACCCCTTTTCCTTTTGTTTGTTGTTTCCTGTGTTTGTTTCCTATTTTCTCTGGTTTCTCCATCCACCACTCTATTTCTTTTCCTACTGTCTTTCCCTGTTTCTGTTTTGCTTCCCACTTTCTCTGATTTCCCTACTTGTGGCAATAGTGAGAAAATGACTTTTTGTGGAAATTATTTTTCACCAGCATTATTTTTAGTATGAAGTATGGGCACTTTGTATGGGACCAAGAGATTTTAATCGGTTATTGAGGTCAAGTGTTAACACTAGGTAAGATGTTTGTGTCCCACTAGGGCCCCTGGCACTGTCTAGGTGACGCAAGGCTTCCTTTAACCGTATCAGGGGTTTTGCCTGTGCCTACAGATAACCAGCCAATTGTGTTGCAGTGGTATATGCTGTTATCATATCGACTGATGTGATGACACAGCATGCCGGGTGATACAGTGATGCCCAGGCGTCATTTGGCTATCTGGCCTATGGAACGCTAACTCCCTTTAGAAAGGAGGAAGTGAAGGATCAGCCTACAAATGCTGCAGGTGTGGGCAGCTAATGGTGATCCTGGGAAACCCTGAGAAGCACAGATATTTTGATGGGAGTGTTACAGAGACCAATCCTTTCGGTTTTACTTATTTACAAAGATCATAGCCATCGGCAGGATACAGTATATTGTAAGCAATGGATTGCATTTTTCTGTTTAAGGAAGGATTGTGCACAGATGTGAGTGCAAATAGATTTTACATAATATCATGCTGCACAGAATTAGTTCTCATGAATACTGATAGGTAAGAGAACAGTCAACATGCCAGGGGAATTTTTACATTTTATTTCAATTTGATTACTGAAAAAAACATTTTTTTTCCATTGTGTGTAGTAGTTTATGAAGCAATTATGCCACTAAGGTGATGACCACACTAAAACAAGTTTTAACTACCCTTAGTGAGTAGTTTCTTGTTTTAAGATACTGTGTTGCTTTTGTATAATACGTTAGAGATTTATAATGGACATTTGTTTGATTTACATGTTCTGGGAAGGTTGATGGAATTTGGGTGCCCTTCTTTTGTGCAGCAGTAAAAATACATTAAAGGGACAGTAATCATTGTAGGAGTCACTCAAATTGTGAAAGCCAATGAAAAGATGTTTCAAATGAAGCACTGGACTTCCTTGCAGGTGTCAGGAGTCCTGAGATAAGACTATCTAATTAATCTGTAAATCAAAACAAGGCAGCAGACATTTTAAAACAGGAATTGGTGTCGCTGAGGGGCAAGCTCATGTTGTTAATTACAGTTTGCCCCTCCATGACATCACTGTTGGTCTCATGATTCAATGAAATGGCTACTGCCTTGTTTTGATTTACAGATGATTTAGGTATTCATAACTCAGGACTCCTGACACCTACAGGTAAGCCCAATACCTCATTTGAAATACATTTTCATGGGCTTTCATAATGTAAGTTACCCCAGCAATGTTTACTGTCCCTTTAAAGTAATTTACTAATCCTTAGATACCACTTTCAGAACATGGTACCTGAAGTCAGCGATAGTCCATTCTGGTATATTGATGATATGGGCAGGATCAAGCAGCTCTATAACTAAACATGGGAAAAGGGTAGTGGTAGTACTTGCTATAAGAGCTGAGAGAAGAGCTTTATTTACTTTTGGGGGAAGGGCAGCCAGGATCAACCAGATAATTTTGTAGCTCACTGTACAATGGGGAGGGATGTTAGTGAGACTAACAAATACTTATTTTTTAGCAAGCTCTTTATTTCCTCCCTGTAAGTCCAAAACTCAGACCTCATTGACTGAACTCTGCTTACCTGTCTCCATGTGTGCCACGGTTTCCTCCCATGCCTTAGTGTGGCCCTCAGGTTGGGGGTATCGCCCTAGTCCACATCTGCTGGGAGAAGGTTTGCTGGGAGGAGGCTGAAAGTGCAGAGGCTCTCCTTTATCCTAATGTCTAGAGAAGGTGTTTTTCCACCAGTAGTCTCATCATGCAGGATGCAGGAGTGGAAAAAATGAGGAGGGACCTAGTTCCTAGGGTCAGCTGCCGCAAATAAAGATAGGATATATGGGTAGACTGGATGGGCCTAGCGGTCCTTATCTGCCATCAATTTCAATGTTTCTATGTTTCTAGGTAAACTAGAGGAATAATCAAGAGCATGGCAGCTAAGATTCAATACAGAAAAGTGCAAAGTCATGCATTTGGGGAACTGGAAAATGGTGACTAAAATGATTGAAGGATGAAGGAACAGGAACCCAGGGGAGGCTTACATGATGGGGGGAGAGATATTGACAGCCACAAAACAGGAAAAGGCTCTGGGGGTAACCATATCAGATGACCCAAAAGTGGCTAAACAATGTGCCATGGCTATGTGGAGAGTCAGTGGGGTACAGGGGTGGATAGGGAGAGGTATCACCAGCAGAAGGAAGGAGGTGGTGATGTCTCTGTACAAATCATTAGTGAGACCTTATCTGAAGTACTATGTCCAGTTTTGGAGGCTGCACCTCTGCAAGGACAGGATAGAGGCAGTTTTGAGAAGAATTTTATAAAATTGGTGCAGGGCCTGCACCATAAGTCATACGGGGAGAGATTGGAGGACCTCAATATGTATGCACTGGAGGAGAGGAGGAAAAGGGGGGATATGACAGAGACCTTCAGATATCTCAAGGGCATAAATAAGGTACAGGAGGGTAGTATCTTTTAGAAAAAGAGATGTTCTGGAACAAGGGATCATGACATGAGGCTGGAAGAGGTAGACAAAGGGGTATTGGGAGGAAGTATTTCTTCATAGAAAGGGTGGCAGATGCATGGAACAGCCTCCCAGTGGAGGTGGTGGGGGAAAATCTGGTAGGGGAATTCAAAAATGCATGGGATAGCCATATGGGAACCCTAGTGATAGAAAAGACATCAAAGCTGGAGATCAAGTAGATTCTGTGGTTGCTACAACAGGTAGAACAAACTCTGGCCACAGCTGCTACAGCAGCAGCCAAGCTGAATGAGGAACACGGCACTGTCCACCATATTCAAGATGGCGCCAGAGTTTTCTATGCATGTGCAATGACTCATGCATGTGCACTGGACTCCAGCAGCCATCTTGAACATGGCAGACAGTGCCGTGCTCTACTAATGGACAAAATAGTGCAGTGAACATGCAGTGATTGCCGTTCATCTCCACTATTAAAAGTCCATTCGGTTTCCAGTAAGCTCCCTTCTCTACTGTGCTCGCAAGGTGGCTGCAGGTCTATGCCCACTACATCCATAAAAAATGGGCAGACTAGTCCTTATCTGCCATCAATTTCTATGTTTCTGTATGTGATCATTTGCCCTTTACCAACTCAGCTCCCACAGCACCATGCATAGACCAAATGGGGGCTTTACACACATGCGGTATGTCCCCCCATGGAGGAAGCAAGCTCCCCAGGCCCCATACAAGAGGCTGCTGTGGTGTCAGGCAGTGGATTCATCCCTTCTCAATCTGGTATACACTGCCAGTGCCACAGCACTACTTTATGCTGCCACCCAGGGCAAGTGTTTTTCCAACAGGCTAAAAATGGCAGCTCAGACACATGACTTACCTCCCATAGAGCAACACCGATTAAAACAAAAAATTGGCCTCCAATGCACCAAAAAGCCACTGCAATTCATAGAGTGAATGCAAACAGTTAATTTTATTTCATATAAAGAGCAAGTTAACAGTGGAGCAGACAACAGAGCTCACGTGGACTCAATGTTTTTCGCTGACTTGTGGATTTTCAAGCATGAAAAGGCACACGTAAGTGCAAACCACTGAATACATGTGAGCACTGCTGCAAGCTCCATTGTTAACTTACTTTTAATATAAAGTAAGAATTAAGGGTGGTATTTTCAAAAGTGAGGCAGTTGTGTCAAAACATACAAAACTGCGTCACACAAATGTGACAAATAATTGTGCCGTATTGTCATAGCCGAGCCAAAACATATATGTCATGGCGCAAAATATACTTGCATCATAATTAAGGTGCAAATGCTTGCTGCATCACTTTTGCATCACTAACCTGGATGCAAGCACAGGCACAGCAGATTGTGGTGCAACCATCTTCTGATGGTAGCACAACCTTCTGACATAGACACAGCAATGATTTATGATGCAAAAGGGCTATAACTTGCTGCTGTGTCTATTGTAGCTCTTTGAAAATGCAACCCTAAATATTTGTTTTCAATCTACAAATTGTGGGGGCATTTTGGGTGTGCTGGAGCCTGTTTTTTTTTTGTTTGTAAATTGCTTTTCCCCCTGTTGTCTCATCATGCAGGAGATCATACATGTGATCTCTCACCCTTTTCCTTCCTGCCTCTCATGGTGTCATGTCCCACCCCACTGAGGGTCTTGCGCCCTTGCAGCAAATCACCTCTTGGAGAGAGCAAGCTCTCCTACTCCAGTATGGGGTGCTGCTGCAGTGGCGAGCTGCCAGCCCTCCCCAAGATGGGATACGCTGCTGACTGCAGTGCTCCTCCCAGCTCTGACCACCAAATGAGGAGAAGGGATAGACTCCCTTGAGGGTGCAGCAGTGAGACAAGAGGCTGAGCATTTGTGGCTGGGTTTGCTGGGCCAAAGGCATCCAGTATGGCTCCAATGCCCCTGTGTTATGTAAACACACTCAGAAGGAGTTGGAACCAATGTAGTCCCAAATTAATTCTGTCTAGGTACTGGAAACAAGGACTCACTCACCAGAGGGTATGGTAAATATGTGTTTATTGCTAATGCATCTGAGGTAGAGTACTGGTTGTGCACACCAATGTTTCAAGGTGGAGCCTCTTCTTCAGGGTGTGCAATGACTGTAGCCCAGATGTATGATGTATATTTTGACAGTACACTGGCAGTAGGTCTTTTAAATCCTTTTATAAAAATGGGTAAGAGAAATCCAACAGTGCCATTCATGCAAACATATCACATGACTATGCATTATTCCCCATTGACCACATGCCTACACCTTTATCATGTTTTTACCCATATGTTAATTTTGTGACCACTTTATAAGTATGATTACACATTTCTGGTTGCTTCATTGTGCTCTGTTATACACACTTCTCAGATGGATAAAGCCACTCGGCTTTGCCTTTTACCTCACAACACATCTGAGGTATGTGTATATCAGAGTGCAACCACGCACCCTGTCATGTGTTATCACTTACTTATATCACTCTCTCTATGTCCACAAATTACCTGTCTCGCACTGATTAAAATTAACAGGAGCATCACAGAAGCTTGTGATTTAAATGTGAGATGCAGCAGCTCTAGAGTAAGACAGACCATATGCTGTCAAAGAGAGAAGTACTGAGCAACACTGATGGACAACAGATGGAGGCGCAGACATACAATGAAGTCAGCACATGGCATGAGTGCACCCGCACATGCTCCACAGATGTCTGCCATCACCTCCTCCCATGAAACGTGGCCCCAGCCTGATGAACATCCAGTGTCCATTAAATGGCATTCATATGCCAGGTAACCACAGCCCACCTCTCCCAGAGGAGGAGAGCAGTCCCTAGGATGCTCAATCCTCCTCCCCCCTCCCCCCTGGTCAACCCTCTGACACTCCAAGCTTTTTCCAGAACTCGCGTGATTGGCACCGCAAGCAGATGCACTACCTCAGCCACTGTCAAGCTGGCTAGTAGAATGCAGGGGTGCCTCAAAAGGGGTCGACCAGCAGGACAGTGGAAGTAATCCTGCCACTTTACAAGGCCCTAATCAGGCCCCACCTGGGGTAGTGCTTGCAGTTCTGGGCTCCCCAATATTACAACAAACTCTAGCCAGAGCAGATATGGCTGTGGCAAGCTTTCGAAGCTCCAGTGAGCTAGTGCCACCAGCACCGCCAGATGCCATCTGTAAGATGGCGGTGGCAATGCAACTGCACATGCATGGCATTTGCACATGCACAGTTGCAGTGAATGGCAATATGCCATTCACAAGATGGTAGTGCCAGCAGATCTGCACATGCATGTGAGGCGCACATGTGCAGTTCTTGTCCCAGAATGTAGACATAACAGCCAAAATAGTGTTGCTGTTACTCCATAGCGGTCAGTCATGGTGGAGTGTTACAAGCTCTGTTGGACTTTCAGAAGAATACTGTCAAAAGTCCAACAGAAGGTGCTACGATTGGCCGTTTTAAAGGCACTGAAAGCAAAATGGCTGTAGGCTCCACCCACAGCTGTAAAAAGGACCTTAAGGCAGTCAAGAGGGTGCAACACAGGGCCACCAAGATTATTAGGGGTATGGGAGATAAAAGCTATGAAGAGAGGCTGGAGGCCCCTTAATAAAAGCATTTTGGGGAAAAGGTGGCCAAGAGGGGGCATGGTCTCAGTCTTCTGCATGCTCCAAGTTATCTGCAAAACTAAACATACAGAGATGATTTATCTGGTGTCCTTTCTGCAAGGCGTGGGCATGTCCTGAAGTTCAAAGATGGTGAATTCAACTGTGACGTTAGGAGACATGTCTCCTCCTGAAGGGTAGTGAGCCTATGAAATAACCTACCAGCATATACATGAAGACATAACAGGCATTCAAGGTTACCCTGAACAAATTTCTGCTTATCAAGGGGATCACATGGTACCCTGTATAGTAAAGTGGGTAGGGAACTCCTTTAAATGAGTACATCCTTGCACATCATACTTACTTATCTGTACTTATGAAGTTGGGTGGTGGAGGGGGCAATATGAAGGACTTTTATTCCCTTCCAACCTTAAGTTACTCTGGCACTGTATATCTCAAATCCTTTAACTCCACCACAACCACCAGTCAAGTGGTTCAAATAGAACTGTGTTAACTACTGAAATCTATTAAGTTTATTAACTTTAGGCCCGAATTCAATCAGTCAGATCACAGAATCTTTTGGATGTGTCCCCAACATCTAATATCAGCAGGCTTTATTGTGAGACATGTGCCATGGTATTTTTTAGATCTGACTAACTGAATTTAGGCCCAGCACTGATAATTTTATTAGACTTCAATGGTGTTTGAACCACTGTTCACCAGACCGAGTTTTCTCCATTTTATTTTATTTTTTTTTTTTTTTGGCAGGGGGGCCTCAGTACCTAAAATTGTTCAATGTTCTTTGGATTTGCAGTAATTCTGTCTTTATTTAAAACAAAAAAAGTGTTCTGCAAAGTTTTTTTTAATTGTGCTATTGTTCTTCAATATAAGAATATGGCATCATGTAAGTAAGACAGCTCATAGTGCCAATTTGTTCCAGTTTTAAGGAAAATGGTGACTAAAATGATTGAAGGATGAAGGAGCAGAATGTTTGAAGTTCTGTGATCGTCACTTTGAAATATTCAGTTCAATTGTATTTTACATCATGTTACTATATGGTATACGTATCCCATAACACTTAAAATGCAAGTTACAATGAAAAACTCTAAAAACGTGCCAAAAAATCAAGAAGAACGTCATATAAATACAGACATTGCGATTTCTATTTGCATGGAGATGGTCCAGACTGTTTAGGTGGATACATCTAATAACTACTTGTTACAGATCTCAACAATTTTAAGTAATAAAAAACGGATACTTTTTTTTAATAAAGATTTGATGTAGGTAAGGGCATCAGCGGACCACGTTTCTGAGGAAAGCCCATTCCAGATTATCAGTGAAACACAGAATAATGCACAACCACCAGTTGGTACCAGAATAGAAAACAGATAAAAGTTTACTTCCAGCAGAGTGAAGTGATTTCTTGGCCACAGAAGGGGAAAGAAGTGTGGAAAGATAGACATGAGTCTATGACCATGAAGGACCTTGAATGTTTGAAAATAACTTGTGTATTGATTGTGATGTGTGGCAGGAAACCAGTGTGAATCTCTGAGAACAGGAATACTGTGATCATTCTTGTGTTTTCTTGTATAGAGACATACTATAGCATTTTGTGCTCTTTGAAGTTAAATGATAAGGGAGGAAGATAGACCTGTGAGGAACACAGTTCCATATTCAGTATGGGATGTATGAAAGTAGGAATAAATGTTTGTGCTGAGGAGACATCAAGCTAAAATTTAATATGAAAAATACTTCTAAGATGAAAGGATGATGTTTTGCAGGTGTAAGTAAGTAATATTTTATTTATTAAGTGCCCTTCTCCAGAGGCTCAGGGCATGGTGCAGGATGCAGACCGCATAAACATAGGTACAAAATAAAAACAGAATTTATAACCAGTTCTGAGAACAACATAAAGACAGTATAATGTTAAAGACTAATTAAATGCTAAAATCAGTAGGCAATATACGGGATAATTCTAATTATACCCCCAAATGCCTCCCAGAACAAATGTGCTTTCAGTCCCCACTTAAACGCCTCCAATGAGAGTGGCTCCCTCAAAGATCTTGGTAGTGAATTCCACAGGACTGGTCCTGTGACTTCAAATTAACGGTCACTGGAGGATTTAAGCCAGGCTCAGAGAACTACAAGGAGGTCCGTCTTGCAGGAGCTGAGAGAGCGCTGTGTATGGTAAGAAGGAGACAGGAGGTCACTCAAGTAGCATATGTGAGTTCAGAGGGGCAGTACAGGGTCAAGATGTACACCCAGTATCTTGGCAGTTTTACTCAAATCGTGATTGGAATCTAAACATAAGAAGCATTTGTCAATGCCAAACGTTCGCTTGCAGGTATTTGCAGTGGTATTTGGCAGTTGGACATGGCTTAAAAAAATCAGTGACAAAGAAGTACAAGCATTTGTCAATGCCGAATGTTGCTTGCTTCTATGTGCTGTTTAGGTATTTGGAAGTCATTGGAGTGCAAATATTGAAAAATCTCGAACTTACGAGAGTGCGTAGGAACTGCGCAACGATGCTTGTAAAACAGTCATTTTTAGGTTTTACTCATACTAACACAGCCATTTTAAGACCTAAGCTCATGAACAGTGTCACTGTGATTTTCTTAATGTGTCCCATACATTGAGTTCAAGATAATCGACTGCGCCATTGTGCGCCATATGGGTGGAAACACATTTTGGGCAGGATGAAAATGACAGCCATACTGCTCATGAGGAGGTGTGGTAAAATGGCAATGTTGAAAATCTGGAGTGAAAATATTGAAATTCTGAACTGTACGAGCATAGGAACTGCAACGCACGCACGTAAAACAGTCATTTTAAGGAATTTTTTCACCAAATTTTCAACATAGCCATTTTGAGACCTCTGCTCATGAACAGTGTCACTGTGATTTTCTTAATGTGTCCCATACATTGATTTCAGCACAATCGACTGCGCCATTGTGTGCTACATGGCGGAAACATGTTTTGGCAGGATTTGAAAAATGACAGCTGTACTGCTCTATAGGAGGTATGGTAAATGGCAATGTTGAAAATCTGGAGGAAAATATTGAAATTGCGAATCACGAGCTCATGTAGGAACTGCGCAATGCATCGCCAGAAAACAGACATTTTGATTTTCACTGATTTTTCAACATGGTTTTTGGTTCTTTCATGAATGATGTCATTGTCATGGTTCAGGCTCAAAGGGTGATTTGCGCTTGTGATCGTGCTATTTCAAATCACCCTTCGGCCTGAATCGCTTATGACAGTGAATTATTCATGAGAAGGGTCCCAAAACCCTATGTTGAAAATTTGGTGCAAAATTCTCAAAAATGCCTGAGATATGCAATAACGCTTGAAAACCCCCTATCTAGCTCCATTATACAGCTTACCGCATTTCCTCAGTTCGCGGGTCGGCTTGAAGAGTGCAGATGTGTTCCTGGTCCACCGATGATCGCTGGCGCCGAGCTCGGAGGTAAGTATGGGGTGGGGGGTGTGGGGAGGCAGGGTGGGCAGGGTGGGTGCGGGTTGTGGGGGCTGAGAGAAACGCCGTGGGACCGCTTTTAATTTACAGGTTTGTAAAAAAAAGACGACGGTGGACTTGCCACGCTGGGTGGGCTCCCAGAGTGGCAGAAGGATGGCTGTGGGGCGTGGAGCCGACGGGGATTGGGCACCCCATCAGCAGACAACGCTGGATGTTTGCCACGCCTGGGGTGGCCCCAGCATGACAGCAAAGATTTGGGCGATGATGCAGGCTGTGTATGACAGCCGTGGTTTTCTTTAAGAGAAGACCACTGCTGTCATACACAGCACCGCGTCCGATTGGTGCAGGACTGCCATGCCTGTTCAATGGAGCAGGGGATTGCAGGGGAGGGGCACACCTCCAAAGTGTCCCATTCTCCCAAGACGTTCCTTGCGCATGCGAGCAAGCGAACGTAAAAATGGGGAGATTTCTCTGGAAAACATAATCACGCCTAGCAGGAATACTTCAGATTTTTTCACAGGCAGCTGGAGGAAACTAATTCTGAGACAATCACAGCAACAGAAGAGAGAGGGAGAGGCAGGCAGTTTAAGTGGAAAATGCAGCGTCTTGAAAAGTTTCAAAAGAAGTGTTCAGTTGGTTAACATCAGCATCATAAACATGGAAGATTAAGTGCAGGACTGTCAGATGGATCAGTCTTGGATCCACCTGGCCATATCTGCAAACATCTCTCCACTATATGAGATGATTTCTTAGGTTGCCAGACATCTTCCATTTGCTTGGATACAGTTCATCTGAAATGAATGAATCTGCATGAAAAAATGATGCAAACTCTGATTTGTATAATTTTTTAGGCAAACGTCTGAAATCATGGCTAATCAACTCAAATGGATGTATCTGTTTAAAAATCAAGCACCTAACTTTAGATGCATGTGGTTGGACGTAGACACAGAGGGATCATGTTCCCATGTCCATATCTGCCCTTGTGAAAATCATGCTGTAAGTATCCAAGAGCTGAGAGGTGCAAATCTGGCACAACTTCTCTTCACCATGAGCAGGCCCAGTGGAGGAGCAGTTGCACTTCCACCTACACACTGGCAACCCAGGTTCGGGAATGGAGGAGGGTTGCTTGGTGGGCCAGCAGGGTTAGGGAAGATCAAGCACTCAGTGTCAGCTCTCCTTCCTTTGGGGGGACACCAGTTAATGCTGCAGGGATTGCCAACAAGCAAGGGCCATGCGGCAGCACAGCAGGAGTACATGCAAACAAGGGGTAGGGCTAGAGAATGATGTGCTGGAGCACACGTCCTGATGCTCAAGTCTGGAGGAGAAAAACTGGATTAAAGAGATGCCAGGCTGTCCCTAGTCAGCATCCCACATAGGCTCTTTCACAACCGACAAGGCTGGCCACCCACCCAATGGGTTCTGTGCAAGTGATGGATAACTGGTAAGTCCCCAGTGAAGTTTGCCACCACCCAGTAAAATCAATCAGCTGTTCTCCATTTAGTAACCCTTCACCCCCATCCACACATCCAAACTCAGCTCCCTCCCACTTCCACCATCCTGACCCAACCCCCATCTGTTAGAGAAATTTTCCCCCTCTGGCCCCCACCACCCTCTTTACTCCTAAGCACCCCAAACAAACTTTTGTCAACCTATAAAAAGGAAAATGTTCCACACCACAGAGAGATGTTCTCTCTGTTCTTTAAGCATTGGATGAATGAATGAATGAATGTATGAATGAATGAATGAATGAAGTCTTTGCCTATGATAAAACTAAGTGGCCTCAGCCAATCAGGTTTTACTGCAGGCAAATATGTCATTCATTCATTCATTCGTTCATTCATTCATTCATTCTCTCATCCCGTCTGTTCCAAGTTGGAAATGTATGATTTCTCTGGTGGTTCAAATAAACATGCAGCATGTATGTTTTCAGCTGTGATATGGTTAGTTTGCATTTCTTGTCTACTGAGATCAGTGCTGGAGAACACCAGAGCAGAGATAAATGGGTTCTGCTATACACCATGTGCATCAAAGACACAAAGGGTGGCTGGCACGGTAGGGCTGAGGGTTGAGGCATTGGATGTCACACCTCGTGCTTTGCCAGTGACCCAGCTTTGGGAATGGACCTGGGTCACTGGGGGTCGGCCAGAGGGGGTAAGAGTGAGTGTCCCAATGGATGCTCTCCTCCTGCGGGGGGGGCAGCAATGCCAGCAAGTGCTGCTGCCTGTGGAAGCACAGGCAGCAAGGCACAATGGCTCCTCAAGGGAGTTGAGGTGGGGAGGGCACTGTGGACGCTTAATGATGGCATGCGCGAGCACACAGTATTTCTGGACGTAAGTCTTTTGTGTTGGTGCCCCCAAGGGGTAAGGACGAACCAGGAGAAAATCGAAGGCAAAAAATCTCCCAGTATTGTGCATCATGACACTGGGTTCCTGGTACATCAGGGCCCAGCCGACAAGACTAGAGGACAGGAATCCCCTGGGCCGAGACCAGGAAGAAGTAAAAAAAAAAAAAATGACACAAAGGGTGATTAAGGACTGCAAAGAAAAGTAGTTGGCACCAGAGCATTTCCCAGCACTCCAGTCCTCCCCACCCTTACAGAAATAATTATATGAAATATTTGCATGCTGAACATATAAAACTACCCATGTGACATGTGTGCGGCAAGCATGATTTTTATGTTAAATTGGAACACACTGCATGCATGAGGCATGCGTGCAGCAAGCAAGTGTGGCAAGCATGCTTTTTATGTAAAATTGGAACAGATTGCATACATGTGGCATGTGTACAAAAATCAACTGATCACTGATAACTGCACACATGAAAGTTAAGTGACTTGCTCAGAATCACACAGTGTATAAGTGGGGGTTGATGAGATTCAAACCTAGGTCTTCAGGTCTCCAGGTTTGCAGCTCAGTGCCCTTAACCACTACACCATACTGCCTGCATACATATGGCTTGCGTGTACTTCAATGCAAATCTACACGCACATGGCATGCTTATAGTCGCTGATATCCTTTTTAGTTTTCTTGTCCCTCTTATCTCAGCTGCACAGCTGAACTGTAGCACACATACCATCGGAAACACATGTGGTTCTTCCCACCCCCATACATACACTTACCCACACGCCTACTTAATCACTTCCATCTGGCCTGTTCTCCTACTATTTTCTCTCCACAGTTTTGAATGTTTGCACGCAAACAGACTTTAAGGGGCAAACACAAAAGTATCGATAACTCAGCATCGACTCACATGGTCAGTGCTAGCCCCCTCCCCCCCAAATATATACACACTGTAGTGGATGTCGGCATGCTGTTACAGATAACCTACCAAGTATAGGTTTAAGTCGAGAGTCTCTTACCTGAGCACTAGGGAACCAGAGCCAAGAGTCTTTAACAGATGATGTCCATGGGACAGAGTGCTGGGACATGCCCCTTTGAAATGAATGGAGTTATTTTTTATTACTATTTTATACATTATGATGGTGAGCTGGAGAATAATGAGGCCACTGTTCTACTATCGAGGCCCTTGTTAGTCGAGCGGTGGCCTTTATTAATCTCCAACTCACCATCATAATGTATAAATAGTAATAAAAAGTACCTCCATTCATTTCAGTGGGGTACGCCCCTGCACTCTCCCTTGCCCTATGTAATAACATGCCTGAGCACAGGGTTGTGGAGATCAGCTTCACTGGAGGGGGGGCATAAGCCTGACTATAGTGGGCATACCATACTGCTCAACTGTCCCTGACTGCAACTTGACAACCCTTATTTTACCCCTGAAAACTACTCTGTCTCTTATACATCCCTCATGGAAAACAAGCTGCTCACACAGAGGATATCCTGTAAATTTAAACTTTATGGCAGGAGCACCATTTCAGATTTCAACAGGGGGCAAGGCAACAACCAGTGGAGGCCATGTGCCAGTTAGGCCCTAGAAGGCAAGCTCTGGAACATCTCAAAAAGGTTGTACATGCTAGTGTATTAACCCCAGACAACCAATGACCTGGAATGTCTTATTGCGCTTATAATATGGTCATACTAAAAACAATTTTAAAAGCAAATTCCATTTTTCTTTTATTAAAACTAGGTATTTTCTTTTGTTAAAAGTAACCAGTAAAAAATAGTCCTTCCTTACCTGGCAATCATTTGTATTTCCACACATTCATTAGTTGGAATGTTTGTTTATTATATAACACAGAAATTCAAACTTCTACAGAATTCCTCTAGCATAATGTTCACTCCCTTATACAGAGCCATGGTCTCAATTGTATCTGAAGCAGTGTAAGCAGCAGAAATTGCCCTAACAAGATGATAAAGATAGAAAGAGGATTTCTCATGGCCACCAAAGAAACACCAGGAATTAAAATTAAATGGTACTTAATTTTTAAAGTTTATGTGTGTAAGAGGGTATCAGGAGAGGAAACAATATTAAATTAGTTAGTTTTTTTTAATTTAAGGGAGTTTTACTTTTTAAGGCCTTGTTGAAGATTTCAGTGAGTAAAGGTGATACCCACATTTGTAATAGCAGTCAGGGATGAGAGAAGTGTCTCAAGAATTCCATGTGAGTGGTACAAATTCCAAATCCCATTGCCTGAACTTGTTCCTATCTGTGCATTTCTAGTGAATTAACATATGGGTTCGGAACTTATATGGCCAATCGAGAAGTAGGAAAATTATAACCCATTTTGTAAATGTAAAATATAGTATAGATAGAGTCATTGTAGAAGTCTCACATGAGGAAAGAGATTCAGGCATAATGATAAACAGTAACCTGAAAACTTCAAGTCAGCGTAAAAAAGTGGATAGGAATGCGAACAGGATGCTGGGATGTATAAGATGTTGATTCACAAGCTACAGTCAGCAGGTTATCATGCCATTGTAAGGGTCACTGGCCAGGCTATATCTGGAATACTGTATGCAATTTTGGAAGTCTCATCTGTTTTTTAAGACAAGAACAAACTGGAAAGAATACTGAGGATAACAAAATGATCTAAGGGCAGTAGTGGAGAACCTAACAGGAGAAGCTGAAGAACCTTAATATGCACTCATTAGAGGAGAATGGAGAAGGGAGATAAGATAGAGACATACAAATACATGGGGGAATAAAACAGAGTAGACAGTGTGCTATTCAGACCAAAAGGACAGACCAACACTAGAGGTCACAACCTCAAGCTGGGAGAAGAAGGGTTTAGAAACAGTGTGAGGAAGTATTTCTTCATGGTGAGGTGGAAGACCAGTGGCATCAACTTACCAGACAAGTTAATGCTGACATTATCTCAGACTTCAAGATCAAATGGGATAGACACTGAAGGGCAGTCAGGGACAAATGGTAACACAAGAGTACTGAGAATGTAGAGAAAGGCAAGGGACTGAATCAGTAAAGAACAGTTACTTACCATAACAGTAGATCTTTGACGGACTCTCCTCCATTGGGACATGCCTTGAGAACTACAAGCTGTCGGTGTCAGGACCACTTGACAACTTTTGATAGCCTCTGGCCACCCATGATAATGTGCAACGTTGGTGCCTATATAACGTGGACAGCCCCATTGCTCCTCAGTTCCTTGCCAGAGATAAGCTCAGATGGCCTCTTACTGTGCGGAACCAGGAGACCAAACCAGTACCATGCACACAAGGAGAGGCATGGGACTGCCAAATAGTATACAATCATAAGTCACTCATGAACACTTCCAACCAAATCAGTGGAGAAACCAGCTAGCAGATACCTCAGAAAAAAGATAGAAGGAGGGTGGGTGTACTGTGGCCCAATGGAGAAGATTCTCTCTAAGATCTAATGTTATGGTAAGTGACTGTTTCATCTTCATTGTAGATATCTCCTCCATTATGTCACACCTTTGGAATGATTCCCAAGCAAGGTACTCAGGGAGGATGGCATAGTCTGATAGGCAATCAGGACAAAAGGCCTTGCAATCCCACAAGACAAAAGCCAGCACGTCTGTGAGTGACAAGGTCTAGACTATAGTGTTTAGTGAAAGTATAAATAGTGCTCCATGTGGCAGCAGAACATATGTCAGTTACAGAAACATTCTGGAAGCAGGCAACAGAAGATGCCATACAGAATGTAGAGTGGCCATGCACAGCACCAGGAAATTCCTTATCATACTTCCTATAACAAAACTCAATACTGTGAGCCAGTCATTTGGACAGGCACTCTTTAGTCACAGGGACACTCTTTTTTCTAGGTGCGAATGAGATAAAGAACAGAGAGGACTTCCTGCAGTCCTTAGTGCAATCAACATAGAAATACAGTGTGCAATGTATATCAAGTGTATGGAGCAATGCTTCACCCTTGTTGGCATGCTCCGGATAACACACAGGAAGGTTGATGATCTGATTCAATGTGAAATCAGAGACCACCTTGAGTAGAAAGTGGGGAGTGGTCCACAAAGACAACCTGTCCTTGTGGAAAATCAAGGAAGTAGGCTCAGGCATCAGAATCTGAAGCTCAGAAATCCTATGAGCAGAAGTTATGCTGACCAAAAACAGAATTTTTCATGGAAGGAAACGCATCTCAAAGGTCGCAGCAAGCTCAAACAGAGCCAGAGTCAACTTCTCAAGTATGAAACTGAGGTCCCAAGGCAGAATCAGTTTACGGATCAGAGGATGCATGGGAAGAATACTCTTTAGAAATGTACGGGACACTTCCAGCAGTTCTACCACGCACCTATCAATAGGGGAATGGAAAGTCAAAATGGCAGTCAAGCACACCTTAATGGATGTATACAGGAGACCAGAGTCTGATAGTGACAGAAGGTAAGCCAGCACAGTATTAACAGGACATTTTAAGTAGTCCTCTGAACAGGAAGCACACCATATGGATAAGTACTTCCACTTTAAAGAACAGGTTTTTGAGCTGCAAGCAAGACATCAGCTACCTGGGAAAACCCCAAAATGGGCAATGGCTATGTTCAAGAGTCATGCATACAGATGCTGGACCATAGGTTTGCATGGACCAGGGATCCCTTGTCCTGTGACAGCAGACCCCGACAAAGAGGCAGCTGAACCAGAGCTCCACTGCCAGATGCTGCAGAAGTGGAAACTAGATCTGGCAAGGCCAGACAGGAGCCACCAGTGTTAGGGTGGCATGCTTTGCTCACAGCTTGAGCACAACCCTCTGAATGAGAAGGATCATAAGAAATGCAAAGGAGAGGGACAACACATCTCACCAAAAAACTCCAGGCCCTGGAACAAGTGATCAGAAATGCAACAGTTTTGTGTTGTATGGGGATGCAAAAATGTCCAACTCTGGATTACCCCATCTGGTGAAGAGATCATTTACTATGGAGGACAGCAGTTCCCATTCATACACCACGGACTGAAACCAGCTTAGCCCTTCTACCAGGACATTTTGATCATCTGGGAGAAACATGTCTGATATCTGAAGGCCATGTGACATCACCCAGTATCACACTCTCATCTTTTCCCTGCATGAGGGGTAGGAGTGAATGCCCACTTGCATCATCATATAGCACTTTACACTGACATTGTCCATCCAGATCAGCAAGGGATCGAAGCGAGGTGTTCTTCAAAGACCAGGAGACCAAGCGGAGTAGCCTGCATCTCCAGGATATTGATGCTGAGATCCGAATCCAGATCAGTCCAGGACTCCTGGGTCTGAAAGAAATCAAGTTGAGCACCCCAGCCTGACCCTAAGGCATCCATCATGAAGATCTGCACTGAAGTTGGGGGAAAGAAATGAAATGCCTTGTAACAGGTGCTTGTGGTCTATCCACCATATCAGATCATGGCAGAGAGGGGACATGACTAGAACCATCAGTTCTGGCTCATCCGTCAGCTGATCCCACTGCACCCAAAGAAGCCACTGTGGTATGTGCACATGGAGGGGGGCAAGGGGGTCTGCCACTATGGCAGTAGCCATAAGGCCCAGGAGATGGAGCATTCTCTAAGCCGACACATAATGATGCCTGTGTACAATCCAAGCGAGGGCAATCAGGGACTCTACTATGTCTGCAGGTGAAAATACACAGCCCAGTGCTGTGTCCAACACTGCAACAGTGTAGTAGAGGCACAGATAGGGAACTAATATGGATTTAGGTACATTAATCATAACACACATTTTGATAGGTGAAGGGAAATTAGGGCTAGGTGAAATTGGCAAATTCCGATTTCGCAAACTTTTGCAGAATTTTCCAAACTTCTTTAATTGATCATAACTCAGTCAGTATTATAGTTAGGGATCTGCAATGTGGCATGCCTGCTGTCTGGAAGAGTCCCTAAAGGATGTCAAGTTTCATGACATTTGGATGAGGGAAGGGGGGTGTTATAGGGGCTCAAAATCTGGCAATTTCTTAGTCATGTAAAACTTTCTGAAAATATTTCCATGCTTACAACTTAGCCACCTCTGGAACTAGTTAATTGAAAATATATATGCATACTTACTTGGAAGACTCTTAGAAACCTCTAAATAGAGAGGTAGCTGGTTTTGTAAATTGGAAGTTGTAGGAGTTCCAATTTAGTTATTTGTTAAACTGTGTGAACATTTTCAAAATATTTGAATGTTTATAGATCCAGTAGTATTTTTATTTAGTTTTTGTTGACCAGGTAAGTGTACTAGACAAATTCTGTCTATTTTCAGTTACAATGTGGGGAAGGGGGATACAGATGAATGCCAACTGACCTTGAACCAGATTAAGCTGTTGATGGTATTTTTAGTGAATGGGGGGAAATATGTCCAGGGCACTAGGGACATTCCCCTACTCTTTTCGAGAAGTGCCATGGGATCTTTAACATCCACCTGAACTACCACCAGAACATCCAGATGGGACCTCAGTTTAACATCTCATCTGAAAGACAGCACCTCAGGAATGCAACACCCCCCCCCTCATGCTGCACTACAGTGTCAATATTGGGATTTAACCCAAGTGCCTGGTGTGGGGATGGAACCCACAGCCTTCTGATTTCCCAGCCTCAGAGGTGAGTGTGCTACCTGCTGAGCCACTGACACTGATAAATGTATATCTGTATAGCAGGTATACACTGTATAGCAGGTATACACTCAAAATCTGGCACACATACCAAAGTAAATATATCTTGGCATCTAATTAAGCTGGATAGATGTGGTTTGCTAGGTTAAACATTATGGTGGCTACTTTACAAATTAAATGACAAAATGTGCTCAAAAATTCATGGACACATAATAGGGAATGCCACTAGAATTCCACTTGTGGAATTTAACTTTCACAGAACACCTAACTCCTCTGAATTGCCTTACGTGCACTAGCATCATGGCCCTGCAAAGCCCTTCCAACACTCCAGTGACAGTGATGCCCAGCATCATGGCCCTGCAATGCCCTTCCAACACTCCAGTGACAGTGATGCCCAGCATCATGGCCCTGCAATGCCCTTCCAACACTCCAGTGACAGTGATGCCCATCATCATGCTCCATCATAACTAAAGATATTCAGATACTTCTGTCACAGTTACCTAAGTTGCAACTAGTTATAATGCATGGTGTCACTTGGTGCCAATGTTAGCAAATGGTAAAAATATACATTGTTGTCTACAGGGCTGTCAAACAGTCAGCAGATGGCACTGCACAGAAACAATACTCCACGTGCATGTTCTTCTGCAAGTCATTAGTCAGTGAGCTCTAGTGGTTAGCTGGCATATTGCAAGAATTCAGGCTAGTGCACAGTGATGTCCATGACTATTCTTCGTGGTTTGTCATTCAAGATAGTGACCTGACACTGAGCATCACTATACTTTTACTATGTAGCCCCCTATGAATGCTATCTTATTGCCACTTTACCCAGCCTTTACCTTCCTCTACAATGGCAGCTGAAGTGTATGACTGGGCAAAATGCATGGACATGGCTTTGACAAAAGTATAAAATACCACAATTTCACAAAAGCTCATGAAATTCAACTTTAACTAATGAGGATATTTTGGAATCTTTGGCTGGTTATAACTTGGCCACCCTTTGAGCAAGAGATTAGAGAGCTGACACACACCGCCTCTTTTTTTTTTTCATATTGGTTTTTCTGCTGGTCAGCAGCTCTTTTCTCAGTGATATACCCTGATGAGTCTGAACCTGGCCATCATTCGGATGGCTACTAGGTTTTTCTCCTTCTCATCTTCCCTGGTGGGGGCAGTGCCTCTGTCAGCCTCACACAGCCACAACTTCCCCTGTGGCAGGAGCAAGCTCCCTGGTCCAGCCGTAGGGGTTGCTGCGTTGGTGGAACCCACCTCCACCCTTCCCCAACAGAGATGCACTGCTGAGTGGCAGCAGTTTGAGCCATGGCCTGTCTTCTAACATGACTTCCTGGGCTCACTTCCAAACCTGGGTCGTCAGCATGTAAGCATGACACTCTGCTGCTGGTCCATAGAGGTGGCCTCAAATCCTAATATTTGGGGTCAATGAACGTTAACAAAATTGGTGATACTCTGTTCTCTAGTTTTAAAGCTATATGGGCTTAAAATTCTGCAATTTACATAACTGCAAAATGTCATTTTAAAATTTCTGAAAGTTTGGATGCTTTTAACTCCGTTACCTTTAAAGATACAGATTTGCAACTTGGTGCTATTCTAAATGGACCTTCATAAAGTAATCATATCATAAGTAGTGCAATTTTGAAAACTATGTTTTAAATTAGATGGAATTAATTGAAATTACAATTCTGGCAGAATTTTACAAAATTTCACAGATATGTGAAATTTCAGGACAGCAAAATTAGATTTTTGCCAGTGGAAGATGATTTTGTCCAGCTATAAGGGAGATCCTTCCCCAACATGTACAGCAGGAGGCAACAGTGAAAGGTGAGGAAGTGAGGAGTCAGAAGGTACCAGGGACGGTGGGGCTGCCTTGACCGATACCCTTTGATGCCTTGGAGTTGACACCAGGGTTGGGGAGACCTGGAAGTGGACCCTCTCAATGACCATGGCATTGCTGACAAAGACACAGGCACCATGGGCTGTCAGTCTATGAAATGAGCCTCTACCACACCCCCTGGCAGGTTGAGGGTGCAGGGATTTAACAGATTGTGAAGTCATTTTGGAGGATTAAAGCTCCTTGGGAGCACTGTTAACATCAGCCCTAAACAGCTTGGAGCCCCTAAAGGGAGCATTCAGCATAGCTTGTTGTATATCAGTAGCAAAATCAGCTACCAGGAGCCAGGAATATCACCAAAGGCAGATGATGGAGGCAACCATCCTGGCAGAAACATCAGAGGCATCATATGCAGAGCGTAGCAGATGCTCACCAGTATCAATACCAGCTGAAGCAGCCTGCAGCAGTTCAGTCTTGGCAGGACTATCAGGCAAAGCTTGAATAGTAGACACTGCAGCTTTTCACAGTCCGTTCTGCTATTTTGTCATGTATGCCTGGTAGTTTGCAACTTTTAGGCCCTAAGATGCAGAGGCATAAGTTATTTTGCCTATAACATTCAGACTCCTGGATTCCTTGTCGGGAGGCAAAGTACTCATGATTCTAGGGGCTCTAGAGGAATTATGAGCAGCCATGATATCTACAGAATTAGTTTCAGGCTGGGAGGAATAATATGGCTTACCAATTGGAGCAGGGTATTGTTTGTCAGCTTTTCTAGGTACTGTAGGCAAGGTGTTAGGCCTTTGCCAGTCAGCAAATGTAGCATCCTCTAATACAGGATATACAGTACAGGAGGCACTACAGTAGAAGGTGTAGCTGTAACCTCCAAAAACCTCTGTAAAATTTCATATACTTAAGTTTTCTTCTTTACTGTCAAAGCCCATGACATCCTGGATTTGTCTAAGCAAAGCCTGGAATGAGGGCTCTTCAGGAGGATACCTGGGAGTATTTATCACATAATCCTCAGTGCAGGAGGAGAGGGTAGAACTAGAAGGTAAAGCCCCTTCATATGGATCTTCATCACTTTCCACATCCTCCAAATACTCCTCCATGTTAAAGGGATCAGAATTATATCCCACCTCGTCATCATTTGGAATGATGACATAGGCAATCGATGGAGTGGTGATGGAGGCAGCAGTTGTGATGGAGGACTAGACGGTGTGCTTTTTATGTCCCATTGATGATGATGGCACCGACTGAGGAGGCCCAGTTGACAGGACTGTAGTTATCATTGCTGGAAACGATGGTAACAGCCAAAGTATCAGTTCAGAAAATGATGTCAGCACAGCCTGGGAGTCAATGGCACCCATGAAAGGGTTTGTGACTACCAGGGTCTATGGGACAGAACCCAACTACAGAGGTGGCATACTGTTCATAGTAGATATGGCAGCACCAGAACCAGGCCCTGATCTTGGTGTCTCAACGACAGTTGGGGGGACTGTAGTCGACACCACCAGAGCAGATGATGACAAGGACTTACTATACTTTATGGAGACCACACAGACAAAGCAGTTTTGCCTCTGTACTTGTGGTGATGGATAGAGAAAGTGGGTTTCAATGATGATTTTTCCTTTTCTTTACCCTTCTTCAAAGTCCTCATTGACCACAGCAGCAACAGCATCACCGAACCCTTGGGAGTATCTTTCCTCACAGTTTCTGATGGAGTGCACTCAAACTGAAAGATCACAGCACTCAGCTTAATTCCAACTTTGCAAGCTTTATTGCTGGATATCAAAAAGAGAGTGCTGTCTCAACGTATGGAGACCACTACTAGCCCCGGTGCTTCAGGTCCTCAAATCCTTCATCGGGGGCGTGGTGTAAGCAAGGCAAAGTTACAATTTATATGCAGTAATTAAATTAGAAACACCTGGTGTGACTTAAAATAATAAAGTGACTAATTACCAATAATAATGATTACTTATTATATGAACTGAAGTGATGCATAAAAACATATGGATGCTGCTTCAGACTGGAATCAATTCTTCTAAATTCTAGTTGTGCAAATAAATTATGTTTTTAAATGCACTAAACACTTATTTATTTAAAGACATAATGTCTGTTGAATTAGAGAGACCAGAAATAGAAGACAGCTAGGAAGCCTTAGTGACTGGCAGTGAAGGATTTAGGCAGCTAGTTTTCATGGCATTTTTTCTGCCTCTCAAATCCCGTGTGCTTAATGGCTAAGTCACTACATCCTGATAAGAGAAAGAAACAAAAGAATAAAAGGTGCAATTCATAATCTGTTATGAAATTAATAAAGCAGAATTTACATTTTAAATATTATAAAAAGAAACAATTTTCAAACATTCTTGTTATTCTGGAAGCAGGAAATAGGCTGTCAGTAAGTTATTTTCAATTATATAAAGAGAACCTGCTTAACATTCATATGTATTTTTCTGAACCAACTTTAAACCCCCAAGGAATTCATACATTCAACTCTTATTGCTAGCTTTAATAGAGGTGTAAATTAAACCTAGGGGCGTGTACTACTAACAAAGAAGAAAAAGGAAAACACTCTTATTCTATTTTCTATTTCTCAGGGGAACCATAAGGAGACCTTGTTTCTTAACAACGGAAGGTAACCCAGTATAGGTAGCTAAAAGTTGCAAAAACAAGGGGTAGTTCATTTCTGTTTATATTTGCTTTAATATTTAAATTTGCTATATTTGTTGATGAAGGGTTTAATGTCCCACTGATTGTTAAGTCGTCTGGGTTTAACACTCAAAGTGTATAGATCCAGAAAGACTCTCTATGTAACAATTTGTCAGTTTTGTTGCCACCTTTTGGTAATGGTGGCACATGTTCTATGCCCATAAACTTAAGCACAGAGGCATTAGAGTTATGAAAATCTGAAAAGTGAATGCCTACTGGCGTGTCCTGTTTATTATTAATGATGGAACAAACATGCTCCTACAGTCTTTGTTTAAGAGACTGGACTGTTCTCCCTATGCAAAGTTTTTTTACAAGGGCACCAGAGTGCATACACCACAAATATGGTATCACATGTGATGCACTCTTTTTATGGATACTTCAGTTGATGGTTCAGAGGGATGAATAAAAGTTTTCCCTGGTATTGCAAATTCACAGCTGATATAGCATTGGCATTTATAAAATCCCCCTGTTCTTTTGGGTAACCAATTCCTGGATACTGTGGCAACCGTTTGTTTCTCCAGTCTACTGTGTACCAATGTATCTTTCAGACTGGGAGCTCTACTAAAGGTGACTCTTGGTTTTATACCCACTGCATCACTTACAGATTTGCCACTCATTAGGATTTTCCAATTTGTATGAATTATGTCTCCAGTGCAACCTGCTTTATTATTTAACTCTGTGATGAATGAAACAGGCATGATGTCATTTTATTTCTATTTTGTCGTAATGTTTCCCTGTCCATTTGTAGAATGCTTTCTTTTGTGTTCTCTAACAATTTGGTATTGTACCCCAATCCTTGAACCTGGATATTAGTTCTGCTGCCTCTGAATGAAAATCTTCTATTCTTGTGCAGATACGTCTAAGCCTCAACATTTGGCTGTAAGGGTTGGATTCTTTTAACTTTTGGGAGTGGGCACTTTCTGCTCTCAAGATTGTGTTTGTGGCCATTTCTTTTCTGTGGCACCTTGAGTAGACCTTTTTTCCTATCTCACCAAATAGTTCTAGGTCCAGAAAATCAAGTTTAATTTGTCCAAATTGCAAGTGAACCTATGATTCAGTGTGTTCTGATTAAGCCAACTAAGAAATTCAGGTATTAAGTCCTGATCTCCCTGCCAGATACTGTACATAGATAATCATCGATGTATCTATTTCAGTCTCTGATGTATTTGTAGTAGGGGTTGACTTCAGGATTATTAACAGTTGTTAGTTCCCACCATCCCAAAAATAAATTTGCATAGCTAGTGGCCATACTTGCCCCCATATCTGTGCCTGGTAGCTGTAAAAAACATTCTCCCTCAAATTCAAAGGTGTTGTGTCATAACACAAAATCTAGGAATAGTAAGATAAATCCTGTGGGCATTTCCTTAGTGTATACTGAATTTTGTAAGAAGTACCTGCATGCATTCAATCCTTGTTCATGTAAAATCGATGTATATAATGATTCAACATAAATTCCTAGCCAGCTCATGTTTTCGTCCCATAGTATATTTTTAACCCTGTTAAGTGTGTCTGCTGTATCTTTTAGGCACCCAGGTAGCTCAAGAACACATTTCTGTAAGAAAAAAGCTATAAATTAACACAGGTTCTCAGTAATAGAGCTATTTCTGGATCCTATTGGATGTCCAAGTGGATTGTTTTTGTCTTTATGTATTTTTGGAAGTGCATAAAATCCAGAAATTATTGGGTTTGGATTCCAAATAAATCTTAATTCATTTTCTGATAGCGTACCTTCTGAAATGGCTGTACTGAGAAACCTATGTAGTTGTTTATTATAGTCAAATATAGGGTTGTAACTTGACTTTTCATAGTTTTTATCATTTTCTAGTAAATTTACAACTAGTTTCACATATTGTCCCTTGTTCATGACCACAATATTACCACTTTTGTCGGCAGGCTTGAAGATTAGTTCTTTGTTTGCCATTTAGCCAATTAAAGCTTGTTTTTCTGCATCTGTTATATTAAAATGTTTTGGTGCTAAGTTTTGTTCAAGCAACTGTTCCACCTGATTTGTTACTGTTCTTTCAAATGCAGTGATGTTAGCATTGTAAATAACAAGGCAAAAGGTAGATGCCTCTTTAAATTGTTTCTTGCGTTCCTGAGTAAAATCAGGATACATACCTGGGATGACTTGTATGGCTTCAGCTTCTGTATGCTGACCATGTGTGCTCTGTAACAATAAGGAAAGTGTATCTTCTGAGATAGAATCCAAGTCACAGGCCAGTGTGTCTAATCCAGTCTTGAATTCTGTGGATTTATTTACTTCTTCAATTAGGTAATCCAGGTTCTCTCCAAAATCCACAGTGCTAGCAGTGATAGCTTCAGTTACCTGGAGGTCACCGGTAAAACCCGTGTTTGTTTCAGACTGTGTACCTTTGTTGGCAAAGAAAACTTTATAAGTTTAATTTTCTGAAAAATGTCTACAAGTCCACTGCTATCTGAAACTTATTTATAGTGGGAGTTGATACATATGACAGTCCCTTGCTGAGTACCGAAAGTTCAGCTTCTCCTAATTCAACACTGGAAATACTTATTATCTGTAAGTTGGCGTCTTTTTCCCCGATCTTAGTGGCCTTTTCTGTGCTGTTGTGGGCTCCCCTCCTGCCCCTCCTTGTTCTCCAGGTGCCTTTCCTCCTTGTTTGTAATAGGTTGCGTCTCTCTAAAAAAATGCAGCCAGTTGTATTGTCTGCGCTGGTTTCTGGTTGTACAGATGCACTACCTCTATCAGCTTCTCTTTGACTGTAAATGGATTGTTGCCTATTGTTGCTTCTGTTCCCTTGATTGGCAAAATTTACACATTGTCTACTCCTTCCTCAACTAAGTGACTTCGACATAGCCCACTTTAGTATATTGCCTTTGCTGAAGTCTTCCTAATCCCTGGTAAGTTTCCATTGTGGGCTATAATCTCTTTTTCATATCCGTTGGTATTTTTCAAAATGTTTGTATTTCGCACCTTAAATTCAGTATCTTTCCTAGTGGCGGCCATGCTTGAGGGAGAAGCCAGTTTGGAGCCCACAGCCTTGGCTTGAGCCTCCAGGACCTTTATGGTGACAAAGGTTTCTAGAGCCTTCTTTCTTCATCTCTGCATGGCCTGGTTGAATCCTTGGCAGATCTTCCAGGCCCTGACATTGTGGGACAGGCTCAGGCAGCAAACATAAACTGTGTGGATATCTTCTTTGTAGATCTTGTAACAGCAGGCACAAAACCTAAACAGACAGTGTCATACAGGGACACCACTGATAAAGTTATTTAAAATGAAAATAATAAAGGAAAACAAAGGGGTCTGATGAGCAGTCAACAGGGGAAGAAAGAATTGAGGAGCAAATGGGTTGCCTATGTTATATCAGCACCGACGTTGTACATCATTGTGGACAGCCCCCAGCCATCACAACTTTCTGAGTGGTGCTGATGCTGATATCTTACAGTTCCAAAGGTGTGGTCCAATGGAGGAGATATCCTCGATGAAGATCACTAGATGTGAATACAGTGCAGACTAGATGGATGTGTAAATCCTTATCTGACCTTAAACATCTAGATAAGTATCTACAGTATGTATAGTCTTTCAAGGCAGTGTATGATGCATTGTTTGTTCATAAGAAGTTATTATGCTGTACCATATTAAAATACAGCTTTGTCCATCAGCCAGTGCTATAAGGTGTCTAAAAATCTGGTGATCACAAGCATGTTACAATACATTAAGATTACAGAATTTAAATGTATTGTCTTTGGACACACGTCATTTAAGAGGGGATTTATTGTTTCTTTTTGATATTATTCATAATCCCTCTCTTATGATAGAATTTGGCCTACAATTCAAGGACTGCATTTCTAATACAAGGGGTCATCCATCACAAATATCTGGCAAACATTTTAAACATGTTAGAAGAAAATACTTTTTTCTCTCTTAGCGTGGTCGGCCCCTGGAACAAATTGCCTGAAGATATCATTATTAGCAAAACTAAATCAGAATTTAAAAATCATTTGGACAAATACATTCTATCTGGGGCTAACTTGCAATATTACTATTTAACATAGATTATTCAGAGCACTTGTGGTCATAACCTGCCTCCTAGCTCTGTGTTTCACCTTTAGTATGAACCTTTAGTATTAAGATGACCTATAGGTGTGTAGGGTAACTCTTAGGCTGAAAGCCTATGACAAGCTCTTTCAAACAAGATATTGGGCTCACCTGTAGGCATTAACAGTACACAGTGATGCATGTGTAAATCTGTCCTATCTTAAAATATAGCAGCAGCCATTTTATAGACCTTTGAGACAAGAAGTGATATCACTGTAGGACAAGCTGTGCTTAAAGGAAAATAAGGGTTATGTCTAAAACTGCAGCTATTGCTGCAGAAATGCCAGATTATGACTTTTGGCAATAATATTATTTTTTCAATACCTGTGACAAGTAACTTTATTTCTGAAAAGAACCGCACCAACTTTCTGGTTTCCAAACCCAACTCTGCTCATCTTGCACACACCTCTGCCATTGGTTGGCAGCACTACTTAGCATATCCAGCACAAAGGAAGCTGCCGGGTGTGCGTGAGATGGCTATGGTTGGTATGGAAACTGGAAGGTCCATGCAGTTCTTTTCAGAAACAAAACTACACAGTTATCAAAAAATTATTTTTAAGGCCAAAAACCCTAATCAGGTGTTTCTGCAGCAACTGCTGCGGTCTTAGACATGACCCTTTTTCCCCTTTTTCCCCTTTAACAATATGCATCTTGGTCATCCCTTTTTGACGCTGTATTCCATGAAATAGCTACTGCTTTAATTCATCATATGCCAGATTTACACATGGATGTCTCTGAACTGTTGATACCCATAGGTATTTATTTTATTTATTTATCAAGTCTAGGATTACAAATACCTTTGAGCCTTGGCTCTTTTACAAAGGTTCCACGTCAGAGAAATACAAATTATGGGGAACATCAAGACAGGCATTACAACAATGTGGACATTGCAAACAGAGTACAGATTAATACAGTTCAAGGGTAGCATTGTAACAAGGCAGTCAGCGGCATTTGTCAGAGAAAGTAGACAACAGATAAGAAGTGCCAGAGTCATAGGGAGAGGGAAGAGGGTAGGGGAGAAGGAATGTAGGAAGGGTGGCAAGAGGGTGAAAAGTGCAGCATTGGGTAAACCAAGATGTGAGGGTAGAATCCAGTGAGGAGGGGAGGGGGGGGGACAACTAGAGCAGAAAGGGAAGTGGAGAAACAAGGTTAAGTTGGGCAGTCACAACTAAACCCAATACTTTGTTTAGAAGTGCTTTCTAGTTGCGTTCAGACTTTGAGGGACCATGCACATCTACATTACCATTTAAATGGCTTGTTTATAAAAACAATTAGCCTGTTGGCTGGTAAGTTTAATAACAGTTTAATACCCTTACTGGTCACCAAACATTTTATGACAAAGCTCCTCTCACCAGTGTTAAATAAGGTAACCTACAAGTCCTTCTAGACAGTACAATTTAGATGGCAAAATGAGTAGTAGTCATGTAAATCCTGACAAACATCAGTTTTGATCAGTTACTTAACTGGGGCACAATTGCACAACCAGGCAGGATTGGGCCGACTGGCTGGGCAGGTGGGACTTTATCTGTCAACATTTTCTATTTTTCTATTGGTTATCATTGCTCAAAGTCAAGACAGTCTCTATTAACAGAGCTAACTGGAGTGAGATTGATGATAATAGGGTATGTCAGTTTACAGAGTACTTCAGGGACAATCGTAGCTCAGTGGTACTGTGCTGCAGTGTGATATCAGAAACCCAAGTTTGAAAGAGGCCTTGAGTCTGTCACTCACTGGACCAGTGGAGAGTGGGTGCATCACTGAGGTGACAAGCTCATTCTCTGGCAGTGCATCACTCTACATCACCCCCTGTGACTGAGCAATGAGTAGCACTTGTACGAGTTAAATAGTGTCCCCCAAGGATCAATTTTAGGTCCCCTTTTGTTTCAAGTTAGATTAAGGATCTATATCACTTTGCAGGACAATCTGCGGTCCATCTATATGCAGCTAGCACTATTCTGTACACCTCCCACCCTTGTATGACATGTGCGTTTGCAACTGTACAGAACAGTTTTGACTTTATTCAGTCCACTCTGTTTGGCCTGCCTCAATTATGCCTGGACAGCCATTTTGTATTGAGACTAAGCAATGAAAACGTAGTCTTTAAAAAGTGTCTCCAGGTAATAATGAGTTAAGACTGTCACTTAATTCTATTAAAACCAAGTTGCTCCTGTTTGTCCAAAAATATCACAATTTGTCTAGACATGGGGATCTAACAATAAAAACATTTGATAACATATACCACTTCAGCTTGTTACCACTCATAAATACTTCAGGATTCACTTAGACACCAAGCTTGCATGTGATGTTCATATAATAACATTGACAACTAAATTGTAAACTTAAAATTGAGTTTTTTGGGGGAACGGGATGGCTCAGTAGTGGGTTAAGGAGCTTTTACCTTTAGGTAACTGGTTCAAATCCAGCTCATGTTGGAAGTGGCTGATAGCCATTATCACCTGAGGGCTGTTCAATGGCATATGTGAGTGGTCTCAGTCCAGTTTCCAGTGGGAAGATGTCCACATCACAAAACCACCAGGACAACTGGCACTAATTGGCAACCTTGTTGGTAGTCTCACATGAGAAGCCAAAGACAGAATGGGCATGGAGTCTGAACTACCCTCTCACCTACATGGTGGTCCCTCCATGACAGAGTTGAGGTACATTGGTGGGTAATCGCCCATGCTTTACCTGTCATGTGGATAAGCAGAGGACTTCAGGTTCCAGTGCCATCAATCCAGCACCTTTCATGAGCACTAAATTTACACACAGAAAAAAAATCTTTAAAAAGAAATCAAGTTTTTTTTATCAAAATCAACTAAACCGAAACCAAATTTTAATTTGAATGTAAAAAATATTTAGTAAATTCTGTTTTTATGTCTGCGCTTGACTATGGAGATAACACACATTTGTCTTCTTCAGATGTTTTACTTGCTTCCCTTGACCCCTTGTATTACATTGCTCTTTGTTTTATTACAAAAGCATTCTACAGTACACTAATCAATGGGAACTGTACAGATCTGTTAATTGGCCTTCTGGATCTGACAGAAGGATATAGCATAGGCATGTTTTAATCCGTAGTTCCATATACTGTAGAACTTGAAATTTTCACTGTAAAATAATTTTCACTATTTTCACTGAAGTACCAACTTGCGTGAAAATAAATTTGTGCTAGCTAGCACTTTTAGTATCTTTTTCCATTATAGTGAACGTGGTGATTATGACTTAGTGCTAAAATAAATTTGCACAATTATGGCTGCATTTGTGTTTGCGCTAAATTTACTTTGCATGAAAATAATTAGTTCTACAGTAATGCATGGCCCCTGCTTATTTATCAAGCAATAAGGTACAACCAGGGGCCGTGTTAATGTTCTAGATAATCACTCACTGGGAGGGTAATGTGGCACAAGGTGCAGTTGAGTGCCACATGTGCCAGGGGATGAAAAACAAGAACTTTAACACAGCCCCCTGCGAGTACCTTATTGCTATTATAAAAACATAAAAACAATAACTTTGTGTTGAGTGTACCATTTCTAAATTTGTTTACCTTAACAATGAGAGTTGATCTCCAATAGTCTGTTCACCACCTGTTAGAAATCTCCCAGGCAGTGCTGCATATTGCCAGTGTGCGCTGGTGTGAGCTTGTGCATGAGTTTTCTGTCTGTCTCTATGCTGGCGGGAGCCGAGGTCAGCAAATGTGCCTTGTGGTTGTCGAGAATATATGAAAAAATAAATGACAGCCCTATAGTTCATCTGCACTTGTTCTCCTTTGTCAACCAAGATACTTTTTATATTAAAAAAATTATACAGCGGCATATCTGAAATGGGCCGTGAGAGGTGGGGGGCAATGCTGGCCTGTGAACGCCCGCGATTATGAGGCAAGCATGTCGCTGCAATGATAATGTTTGGTAACCGGAGTGAAGTTGTTGTCGTGCAGAAATGCCTTGTTTTCTATAAAGCTGAAAGATTTTTTTTAACACCACTATTACTGTCACCTTACTCTGCTTTAACTAACCCAATTTAGCAATGTGCCATTGAACAACATGGGAGACTGCTGAATCAGGTTTGTAACGACTAAGTAAAATGATATTACTGCCATTATACAAGTGACCCCATCAGCACACCTCATTGGTCAGTGGCTGACGGAGAGTAGCACATGTATGAAGGCCAGCAGGTGGTTTTGTTTTGGTGCGGTCCACAAACCAAAATAAAAGTAAGTCATTCTGAGCTGTATTATTGTTTTCATGAAGGCTGACACAATCATGGTCCACCATACACTATATACAGTAGAACAGCGTTATGGTAAATTATACACTACATGTCTAATCTTGCCCCTCCTGGATACCATGCTGACAGAGGGACCTCTTGAGCTCCCTCTCCAGGTCATCAGTCATCATGGTATCCACACAGAGGGAAGAATAGCCTTGTTATGTATGGTCCTCCATACACTGTCCTATATTTTTCATACACAACTGCCTATTTTGGACCCATTTAGATAAAACTACAAAACTGAAAGTTTCAATCTCCATTAAAAAATTTAGAGATACCAGGCCAGATTTTCAAAGTGACCTGAATGGCGCAAGCCCCAGGTGCGCCAAACAAGTGGTACACAGGGCTTGTGGTATTCACCCAGCCGGTAATCGGGATTTTCCATCCCGTGTGCTAAGTGCCACGAGTTAAACCAAGTTTTTCTGATCTAGCTTGTATCAATCCCAGGTATCCTTTTTACAGGGCTTGCACCAAATATTTGGTGCAAGCTGCCATAAATCAGGTAAAGTGTCATAACTGCGCCAAACCTACTAAAGGCAGGGGCAGCTATGGCAAAGGTGTTTCACACAGCTGTGCCAAAAAATGAATTTGATACAGAGCTTGATGCAAGCTCTACGTCGCCCTTTGAAAATCTGGCCCACCATTTCTAGTCTAATAGTTAAACCTTGTACAGTAATTGCCACAAATAATGTCCTGTTTAGACGATTCTCTACACATGTGATTACTTAATTTTATAAAATTGGTAGGCAAACCCAAGGCCTGTGATTGGACAGATGTGATCACATGACTATGTTTTATTCATGCTCAACAGCACAGGTCAGAAATATTTAACTTTCTGAATCTCATTACTTAGTTTAAAAAATAAAAATGAAAGAAACCATTTTATAATCTAAATAAGGGACTCCAGGGTGTGCATAATTGTTGGATAATGACACTTTTTGGGTGTGTAAGGCACTCGGCATTACCTTGTACCTTTCTTCCCATGGAGTACCATTATGCAAGCAATAAGACATGAGGGGTGTTCATTAGACATTTCTAATGCATGGCCAGGGGCGTAGCGATGCACGATGCCACAGGCTGAGTGCATTCAGCCCTTGACCATGTGTTACACATGTCTACTGCACAGCCCTTGGAGTGTCTTATTGTACTTATAAAATAGGACTTACTATTTTATATACATGTAAAGATTAGCATTAGTAGGTGCAAATAATAAAAAAGTACAATTTTGAGGTGAATTTTACATATTTGCTTGAGATTTATTTTTTATTTTATGTTTTTTTGATTTAAGATATTTGTCATAGTTTGGCCACTATAGTTGTAGTTTTCTGTGTGGTATACTACACTGTCTTAAGCCCCCCCCCCCCACACACACACACGTCACCAGTTTGTGTTGCAATCGATATAAATTTCTTTTTAAGTCTTTTTTTTTTAAGAAAGGGAATCAATCAGTGGAGTAAAGAAGAATAATTTTTTTCTGAATGACTATGTGAGCAAGAATCACACCCCATACACACATACATATTTATAGTGCTGTGGAGGAAGGGATAAAAAGACTACATTTAAATAAATGGCAAACTGGTCACAATCACACAAATAAAAGAGGTATAGTAACATTCAAATGTCTTTTGCTTCTGCATATACATGCAGAGACAGGGGAAGCAATCGGCAGTGGAGACACTGTAGGAGGAGACATGCTGCAGGAGCAGCATCTCAATCGGCATCCAAAATAACAGGACGAGTATGTAAATACTTTTTTTTCATTTACTTTTGGCTTTTAGATGCGAGATATGTGCAGGGCTCATATTTTGTGTGAAAAACATGTCAAATGTTACTGGAGGGCTTTTGACCTAATAATGGTTTTGTCACTAAGCTACAAGAAAAAATGGTGGCTTTTCAAAAACTCAGTGTTCTAATGACACACAATTTTTTTTTGGGGGGGGGAGGTAGTGTGGTTCTACTTTTCAGTACTTGCTTTTCCCTGTGCATCAGACAATTTGATGCACAGGTAAGAACCAATCAGAAGGCAGGATTTTCTCTACCAATTTGATAAACCACAATGAAGAACACCCTGGCATGCCTTATTGCTTAATTAGTGACTTGGATTCATCCTACATAGTAACATTGTTAATATGATATCCATCATTTGTTTATGTTGTTACTGATTTTATGTAAAAGTCACTGAAATAGTGTCCATGTCTTCATTAGTGATATTGCAGAGGGGCTGGAAGAAAAGGTCATCCTGTTTGCAGACGACACCAACCTCTGCAACAGGGTGGATACGCCAGAAGGGGTGCAGAAAATGAAGAGGGACCTGGAGAAGCTTGAAAGATGGTCGGAGATGTGGCAACTGAGGTTCAGTGCAAAGAAGTGCAAAATAATGCACCTGGGTAGAGGGAACCCTGGGGAGAGCTACAGGTTGGGGGGGGGCTGACTCACCAAAGAGGAAAGGGACCTAGGGGTTATCATCTATGATGACCTTAAGGTATCAAAGCAGTACACAAGGGTGGCAGGGAAGGCCAGTGGCATGCTGGGGTGCATAGGCAGGGGTATCACTAGCAGGAGGCGGAAGGTGGTGATGCCATTGTATAAAACATTGGTAAGGTCTCACCTGGAGTACTGCATGCAGTTTTGGAGGCCACACCACTGCAAGGACATCGATAAGGTGGAAACTATCCAGAGAAAGGCAACAAAGATGGTGCAGGGCTTGCACCACAAAACATATGAGGCGAGACTAAGGGATCTCAATATGTACTCACTGGAGGAGAAGAGACAGCGGGGGAACATGATTGGAAACTTTCAAGTATCTCAAGGGCATAAACGAGGTGCAGGTGCTAGAACAAGGGAGCACAATATGAAATTGGAAGGGGTAGATTAAGAGGTAATGTGAGGAAGTTTTTCTACACAGAAAAGGTAGTCAACACTTGGAATATTCTGCCGCAGGAGTTTGTGAGGGCAAGCACAGTGGAGGGGTTTAAGCATGCCTGGGACAGGCACAAGGGAAGCTTGAGAGGGTGAGGGAATGATGAAAAGCCATTGATCACATAGGGTCAGTGGCCACATACAATGTTTAGGGCCTATGGGCAGACTGGATGGGCCTAGCGGTCCTTATCTGCCAACAATTTCTATGTTTCTATGTTACTGTATTTGTTCTGTGATATTTTCTATGGGTTTTACTATAGTGAGGTGACATCTGCCTTGTCGACATCCCCAACAGTGACAGCCGCAATGCCGAGTGTCGGCATTGCACTGTCTGGGATGTCTCGTGTTTCTATCGGGGGGCTGCACCCCCGAACTCTCCAGTCTCTAAGGATACAACTCCGAGTCAGAGTTGTCTTGGAGGAGGGGTGAAACACCAGGTGATACAGTCCTGGTGCCAGCAGAGACTGCCACAGCAACCAGAGGTATTTGCTGAAATTCTGTCGCTGTGATGGTCTTTGCTCTTCTTGGTTTGGCAATTAAATTGGCTCTGCTATCCTTTCTATGTTATCTGTTTTTGTAATCACTGTATGCAATTGTAAAAGAGCTATGCTCTCAACTTACTTTCCATAAAAAAAATAAAAAAAAACTTGAAAAAGGTGAGACCACTGCCAATATACCGTGTTACCCAGGCTGTGTGTGCGTATTGATATGTGATATGGCTGCCACTACACATTCAGTCACTTCACTACCAGTCTAGCATTGCTTGTAAAGTGCTTTGGCATACATTGTGTATGAAAAGCGCTATATAAATACTGATTCTTCTTCTTCTTCTTCTTCTTCTTGCTCAGACTGGATACCACAAGCTCTAAGAGTACCAAGGTAGAGTGCAGGGGAAAAGAGGGAAATAAAGCATCTAGACCAAGGACATAAACAGAGCATTGCAGTCTTTTTTCTCATCTGTTGCCACTATTTCACTCTTCAAAGGCTCTCAGATGGAGTAATATTAGGGCATGCACCAGTAAATCTAGAATTGTACTCACAGCACTGTCAATTCCTAAAGTAAGCAACATGATGAAGAAGATGACAGCCCAAACGGAGGACCAAGGGAGGGTGGCAATTGCTTCTGGGTAAATGATGAAAACAAGTCCAGGGCCTACAAACAAAGATATTTAAACATTTGTAAAAAAGTACTTAGTTGTCTCTTAACAGTTGTAATTGTTTTGAAAGTACTTCATTATAATTTGCTTTGCAATTTGTATTGTATCAGTGTAGTTTATATTTCCTGATCATTCTCAAAAATGGATTTTATAGCTAAAAAACTCATCAGGTTATCAAATTAAATAAACAAACAAACAAGTTATAAAAGGTTCAGTTACTATAGACCATAATAAAGGAGAGGCTTGTGGGGTTCCTGGACATGAATGGATTTCAGGATATGGTTTTACAGAAGGAAGGTTGTGTCAGATGAACCTGACAGATTTTTTTATTGGGTGACATAGGTGGTGGAAAAAGGTCAGGCAGTGGATGTACTTACCGTGGCTAGACTTCAGCAAAGTCTTCGTTTCTGTCCCAGATAGATGGCTGGTCAAGAAGTTGAGCAACCTTGGGGTAGTGGATAGGACTACATGATGGGATGGGTAAAAAAACTGGCTAAGTGGGAAAACCCAGAGGGTTTTATTTAATGGGGAGTACTCAAGGGCCAGGGAGGTCACCAGTGGGGTACCTCAGGGATCAGTCTTAAGAGTGGTCCTCTTTAACATCTTCATTTGTGACATCAGGGAAGGGATCCAAGGGAAATTCTACCTTTGTGCAGACATTATAAAGATCAGCACAAGAGTGGACAGTAAGGAGGATGTAATAAGCATGAGGGGTGATCTGGAAAGACTATAGAAATCGCCAAGGATATGGCAATTGTAATTCAATATAAGGAAGTGTAAAATAATGCACATGGGGGCCAAGAACCCCCAAAAAAGAATACAGGCTGGGGAGCAGTGGTAGAGAGATTATCTGAGGAAAGGGACCTTTGGTGATAATTACAGGCAATTTGAAAACAGCAGTGCTGTGTAGTGGGGCAGTAGGAAGGGTGAATGGGATGCTGGGATGCATAGGAAGGGGGATCAGCAGCAAAAGGAGAGAGGTGATCCTGCTTCTGTACAAATCATTGGTTCAGCCTCACCTGGAGTACTGTGTGCAGTTCCGGAACCCACACTTGAAGATGGACAGGGACTGGAAGGAGGCGGTGCAGAGAAGGGTAACAAAAACAATTCAGGGACAGCAAGGGAAGTTCAATAGACAGAGGTTAAAGGAAATCAAATGGTGGCAAGAAAGGATCAGAGAAGCTGATGGGGGGGGAGTTAGAAAGATGTCAGGAAATATTTATTCATGGAAAGAGTGGTAGATACTGTAGGTGGACCCAGCTACCAAGAGAAGTCATCTATTCAAAATCAGTGGAATGATTCCAATATGGGTGGGACAGACACATGGGACTGCTAAGGACATCAGCAAAAGGGGAAGCTGGGAACGAGGAGTGAATGACCACTGGGGCCCTCACATCCAACCATAGGCAGGGCTGGGTAGTTTGAATGGCCCACAAAACCTTTTTTGGCCATCAACTTCAGTATTTTTATGTTTATAAGAGAGAGGGAGGCACAAGAAAAGGGACAGGGAAGGAAGATCAAGTGACGGGGCAAGAGTGGTAAGTGTTCACTGAAAAGCAACTTGAAGAAAAAGAGTGAGAAGGAGGATCGCGGAAAGGGAGGAAGGCTAAGGCTATAATAAAGGGGATGAGGTGGGTGGAGAAGGCTGCCTGCTGTCCAGCAGAGGTTTTAGAGCTGGGGATATGGAAGGAGAAGGATTCACAGGATCTGAGGGAGCAGGAAGAGGGAACAGTAGGAGATGGGAGGGAGGAGAGATACAGTAGCAGGGAAGGGGAGGGAGATAAACCAGTATTTGGAGAGAATGGTAGCACAGTGGGATAGTTACAGTGCATGCCTTGAGTGAAGGGAGGGAAGGGGAGGGGAGGAACAGGTTTGAGTACAGCAGGGAGGACAGTTTAAAGAGAATGAGCAGAAGAAAGAGGGGCTTCAGCTAGGCTAGGGAAGATTAGGGGATTTATACCAAAGTGAACATCCACATGCTCAAACACCAAAAAGATTACTCTGAGGACAATCTCATGGTGGACCAGAAGGGTAGGCAGGATTTGTTGTCATAAAGTGCACCAAGTTTAGGGAGAAACCTATGTGGATGGCTTCAGTGTGGTAGGGGAATTTGAGATTTTTCATTGTGCTAAATACTGAGGTATTTGAAATATGGACTTCATTGGGGATCAGGGTGGGAAAAGCCATCCAAAATCTTGAATACTGGGGTAGAATGGAGTCTGCTAAGTCTCTGTTTCCTGTCAAAGGTCATACAGACCAATTTTTATCATTAAGAGAAATGTGACTTGAACAGAACCAGCAATGGATGTTTTAAAATCATACTGGATTGCTGCTTATAACTCAAAAACCAAGGAACAGAAAGTAAAAAGTGCAGTGCCATCAGTGTACATTTGGATGCACATGGAGACATAGACTGAGTAGAGATCATTTAGGAATACTTAGAACAGGACAAGAATCAGAAGGGAGCCTTGGGGGATAGCTGACATGATCAGGTAAGTGAAGGGAGTTAACCTATGGGGTTTGACTATTGCAGATCGGACAGGTAGGAACTAAACTAACTGGTTGAGAGGGCAGACAGACCAGTCCCTGTGCATATTTCAAGTAGAAATGGGTAGGCAACAGTTTTGAAAGCCTTTGCAAGGTCAGTAATGATAGCTAATGTAAAGCCCCAAAATATCAGGGCCTACCTTAGGCTCCTCGGAGCCAGCCACCTATTATTGCTGCTAACTCCGTTCCCCCTGAACTGGCATTGGAACTGGAGAGGAAGCAAGGAGAGGAGCACATGCAATCTTCAGTACCTACAGCTCCATTCATGAAAGCTTCTCCACTTCCACACAGAACTGTGGCACACTGCTACTGGGAAGAAGCATGATCACATGGTCAGCACCGGGGTGTCCCCTGAAATATCTGATGACTGCATCAGACTGCTAGCTCTAGCAGCACATGCATCTCTGGGGGAACACATTATCTGATAGAGGACAGAAGCCCTATCAATAAAGGCTTTGTGGACAATACCCCTTAACAACATGGTAATAGCTGTCTTAGTCTATGACCCCATGGAGACCAGGCAATGGGGTCAGAGGGAAGACCACAGCAAATCAGGCCTCTGGGAAGCTTGCAACAGATCCATGAAGACTCATGGGACATTGGAAGATTAATTTATTTGCTCATAAGTTTGCAGCCCATAAGTTGTCGAGTGACAGCCAGACATACCCTCCCCAGTGATCTAAAACTGGGACCAACCAACGAGAAGGCTGTATTTACAACTTAACAGCATGGTTGGTCCAGGAATTTTTTTTAGTTTTTATGAGACAGCCTAAAAGCAGGATTGCTGCCTGATCCTACCAGATTCTGAAGACCTGCCTGGGCCTTTTACAACAAGAATCAAGAGGTCAAATAGATCGGCTTGCACAGCCAAATAGCTGCAGTTGAGAAGGAGGTGACTCAGCTAAAAGGGAGCATTCAAAGAAACAAATCCAGAGAAGGGGAGACTGCAATCATATGGAAGCACCCCAAGCTCTGTAATCTGACTTGAAGGGATCTGCCAACCCAAAATTACACCTCAGTGTTCAGAGCACCATCACCAACATCCACTTCAGCTAGTGATGGGTCCACAGTGCTGCTGGAGTTGCAGGGACACTGTACTAGTCAAGTGAGTGGGTGGTCTTGAGGCTGAAGCTATATCCAGCAAGTTTATCTGTGAGAGCTGCCAGTGAGTGACTAGGAGAGAGAGAGAGAGAGAGAGAGAGAGAGAGCCAAGAGAGGCAACTGACTGAGCAAAGAGCTGAATGTCTGCAGCAGCTATCTGCAGTGATGGAGACAGGTCCGAGCCATGCTGGTCTTCCAGAGACTGGATTGACTGCCAAAGACGTAGCTGAGAGGATCAGTGATCTAGGACCAGAGCCTAAGGGGGATCCAGCTTCTGAAGGTCTGTCAGGTTACAGATCTGTGAGTACACAATCAGGTCTTTCGTCCTTCAACAACATGTAGATAGCTAGTTAAGGGTTGCCCATAGAATTTGGGACTTCACAATGCCTGAGCATTTTAATTTCCCTTTTGGATTACAAATAGGCCATTGAGCTTGGGAAACAGATATTGTTTATTTGTTGTCTGTTCAAGTGTCCCCTCACCTGCAGTAACACATGCAACATGTCTATCAATGGGCATTCACCGATCCTGTGGCTGGGTAAAGAGTGAAGCGCTGAGAGCCCCATAAGAGACTAAGGGTAAAAAGCATACGGGTACCACTGCAATAATGGGCCCTGCATGGTACAGTCAGGTAGTGCTACTGTTGAAGCTGAGGCAGGTATTGGTGAAAGCATTACCATAGTTAAGTTTATTATTTGACTTCTTTTACTGAAGTATTTTTTGCATTGGATTAATATTTTCCTTCCTTTACAGCCTTATTAATAAACCTGTTACAGTTGCATATTTGATGTCTGAGTCACTGCTAATTTACAGTACCTAGAGTGTTAAGATTATGTTGCCTATTCTTGCACCATGTGGGAGTTGGGCAGGTTCAACCAGTGGAGCCGCAGTGGATTGGTGTTGTTTCTCAGGGGCAGTACTAATTTATTATCTCATTCACTTTAACTTTGCCTGAGTGGAGGCACAGTGCAATTTTCTTATGTCTTAGGGTAACAAATCCGTACAGAAGTTTAATGACCAGGCCCCGTAACGTTATCTAAGCCCATAAGGCAAGGGTAGTATCAACATTAACTGCGAACCAGTACACAAAGGTATACAGATGGCAATTCCCATGGGGGTACTATACTATTAAGGTTCCCTTGCACTCACACATACTGTAAAAGATACCAGCCACCGCTAATGGAGATGATGCCATAGCATCCCTGCCTGTACCCAGGACTTTCCCGGTCACTCTTTCAACTGAACCAGATGTGTGGGCACCCCCATGCAGAGCTGGTTTGGGGCACAGTTTATTGTCTGAAAGAAAAGACATTGTGTAAATAAGGACTTAATGGAAGATCATCATTGAATACAAATCGACAACCATTTCTGTCACCTCTGACACAAGTTGACATGGTGACAGCCAATGAGTGACTGGATGACCATTCAGGGTCAGATTGCTTATGGAGAGAGCCCAGGGGCTCGTGGAATTATGAAGGACTTAATTAAGCAGAGGCCTTAAAGCAACCAATTGCCTGTGAAGTGATAGACCTTCCTGAACTGCCTACATAATTGACAGCTCAGCTGTCCAATTGGAGCTGCAGATTCCCCAGTTAACAGCAGGGGCGTTGCCGGAACCAGCTCAATCTGTTGGAAGTCTAGGTGAGACCCCCAAACTGACTGATAGCCGTGTACTGTTCGAAGAGACAGCTAGAGCTGCTGATATACAGAGACAGACTGCGCATCTGTCAGAATCCAAGAGAAAGTGAGAAGCAGTATTACTGCTACAGAAAAGTGTTAATTGAATGCTGAGCACTGCACACAAATGAAACTGAAGGCTGCAGTGACTAAGAGGCTCTTTTGCTCTGCTGTAGCTAGGTATTGTGACTAAAATCATCTGAATGATACCAGAGTCAGTACTGCTTATTGCCACTGTTCCAGACTGGATGACAGGATATGGTTGTTGGGATAGACTGACTCAGAGGCTCACAGGTGTGATGTGGAGTTTGCCATTGATTGCTGAAGCCAGGAGAGACCTGACATGCACTAGCGGAAAACCAGATCTTCCATTGACACTGACTGCCATTACAGATCAGAGAAAACAAGAGAGAGAAGCCATCCAGCGACGGACTAATTACAAACTTTGCCTCCCCCCTGCACTGCAAGGGAGATCCAGTGATGCCACTGTATCACTCACTTGTGAGACCCCACCTGGAGTATTGTATCCAATTCTGGAGGCTGAACCTCAGAAAGGACATATGGGTGGAGGCAATCCACAGGAGGCCAACTAAAATGATGCAGAGGTTGTATCAAAAGCCCTGTAAAGAGAGACTGAAGGACCTCAACATGTACACCCTAGAAGAGTGGAGAGCGAGAGGGGGCATGATAGAGACCTACAAGTACCTCACAGGGATGAACAGAGTGCAGGAAGGTAGTCTCTTTCAAATGAGAAAGAGCACCAGGACCAGAGGACATGCGATGAAGCTGAACGGGGGGAAATTTAAGAAGGATTTGAGTAAGTACTACTTCACTGAAAGAGTGGTGGATGCCTGGAACAGACTACCAGCGGAAGTGGTGGAGGCAGGAACAGTAGGGGGCTTTCAGCAAGCATGGGATAGACGGGGAAATATTATTAAATAGGCAGGGAGGAGGGAGGGTCATCAGAGACCAGTTATGGCCTGCAGAGACAGACTAGGCAGGGGCCATCTGGGCAGATTTGGTGGGCCACATGGTCCTTTTCTGCCAACAAGTGCTATGTTTCTGTTTTTCTATGATCCTCTGGTCTGGGAAATCATAGGTAAACTGTTGTAATGTTGAGGGGCCTGGTCACTAAACACCTGCTGGGAAATATTTAGGCATTAGGCAATCCAACTGTGAGATGCAAATACAGTACCTCCATTGAAGTTTAAAACCATTAAGATTCTGGAGATTTGTTTCTGAAAATCATTACTACCTTTTGTTTAAGTGCACCATGGCCAGCCAACCAAGTGCAATATCATCGGGCCTGCACCGTTTCCATGGATAGGTACCCAGTAAAGCACAGGGCACTCCCAGTTAGAACTAAAGGTACTGCACCAGTACCAGTTGGGAGAGGGTAGAGCCTCCAGCACAGAAGGGTGTAATATTAATGTAAATGCGTTGTTTGGTACCCAGGCTGCAGTTAGAAGGCTGAGCCTGTGAGGGGTCATAAGTACAGTCCAGGAATTACTATTATTTTGGCGGTGTCTTGCGGGGCTCTGAACAGTGAAACATAGAAACATAGAAGTTGACGGCAGATAAGGACCTCAAGCCCCATCCAGTCTGCCCATTTCTTTTTCTACCTTATGAATGTGCCATCGGCCTTTGCTCTGTCAATGGCCTATCTATTCATACTCATCTGTAATGCTCCCTTATGCCTATCCCATGCCTGTTTGAAGCCCTGCACTGTATTCATATCCACCACTTCCTGAGGTGGGCCGTTCCATGCATCCACCACCCTTTCTGTGAAAAAGAACTTCCTCACATTACCCCTTAATTGGCCTCCCTTTAATCTCATGCTGTGTCCTCTTGTCCTGCTATTTTTCTTATACTGAAACATGTTAGACTCTTTCACCTTGTTAATGCCCTTAAGATGTTTGAATGTTTCAATCATATCACCTCTCTCCCTCCTTTGCTCTAGGGTATACATATTGAGCTCCATTAATCTGTCCTCATATGTTTTCTGATGCAGTCCCTGCACCATTTTGGTTGCCCTTCTCTGGACTGCCTCAATTTGGTTACTGTCCTTGTGAAGGTGTGGCCTCCAGTACTGCACACAGTACTCCAGATGGGGCCTAACCAGTGTCTTGTAAAGAGGGGATTATTACCTCCCTGTTACAACTTGTGATACCCCTACTAATACACCCCAACATCCCCCCTAGCCTTACCTGCTGTTTTAGTGGTCTGCTTGGATGAATTCAGGTCATCTGTGATGATGATGCCCAAGTCTCTTTCATCCCTTGTGACTGCCAGAAACTCTCCTCCCAGCCTATTGGTGGCTTCAGGGTTTCTCTTCCCTTTGTGCATGATCTTGCACTTCTTTGCATTAAACTCCCAGTTGCCACTCTTCCTACCATTTTGCCAGTTTATCCAGATCTCTTCTCATTCTGCCCACCCCATGTGGATCGTCTACGCTGTTGCAGATCTTGGTGTCATCTGTAAACAGACAAACCTTACCCTCCATAGAAACATAGACTTTGACGACAGACAAGAACTGCTTGGCCCACCTAGTCTGCCCATTTCCCTACCTAGAGGATAAGCTGCAGATCCTATTTAACCAACAGCCTATTTCTTCCTACCCCGCACAAAAATTGCCTTATGTCTGTCCCATGCATTCTTGAATTCTTCCACAGTTTTAGACCCCACAACCTCCTCAGGAAGGCTGTTCCATACATCCACTACCCTATCTGTGAAAAAATACTTTCTCACATTGCCCTCGATCCGTCCCCCCTCTATCTTCAAATTGTGTCCCCTTGTTCTTGCACATCTCTTTTTCTGAAAGATGCTACCCTCTTGGACTTTGTTGATTCCACTGAGGTACTTAAACGTTTCTATCATATCCCCCTTCTCCCTCCTTTCCTCAAGGGTATACATATTAAGCTCCTTTAGTCTTTCCTCATATGGCTTCTCTTGCAGACCCTACACCATTTTAGTTGCCCTCCTCTGAACTGCCTCCATCCTGTCTGTGTCCTTGCAGAGATGGAGTCTCCAGAACTGGACGCAGTACTCCAGATGGGGTCTCACCAACTATCTGTACAGTCCATCTGCAATGTCACTGATGAAGATATTGAAGAGGACTGACCCCAGGACTGATCCCTGAGGTACCCCACTTGTGAATTGCATCTCTTCTGACTGTATACTGTTTACCACCACTCTCTGTTTTCTGCCCGTCAACCAATTTGCCACCCAGTTGACCAACTTCTGACCCACCCCGAGCCTACCCAGCTTATTAATCAATCTTCTATGTGGAACAGTGAGCTTTGCTGAAGTCAAGGTAGGCGACATCCACTGCTCCCCCTTGGTCCACCACTCTGGTTACCCAGTCAAAGAAATCTATGAGATTAGTTTGACAGGACCTTCCTGTTGTAAATCCATGCTGTCTTGGATCCTGTGCTCCTGTGGATTCCAGGTGTTGCACTATCCTTTCCTTAAGGAGTGCCTCCATAAACTTGCCCACTACTGAGGTAAGACTGACTGGTCCGTAGCTCCCTGCCTCTTCCCTGCTACCACTCTAGTGGAGAGGGATCACATGAGCCCTTCTCCAGTCTTCTGGGACCTCTCCTGTGCTCAGAGACTCACTAAACAGTTCTGATAATGGCTCTGCTAGTTCCACCCTTAGCTCCTTTAGCACCCTGGAAGGTATGCCATCAGATCCCATTGCCTTGTCCACCCTGAGCTTATCGAGCTCTTGTAGGACCCTTTCTTTTGTGAAAGGACTAGTGCACACCTCCCTCCCCCCATGCCCATGGTGCTGAGCTGTGGGCCCTGCCCTACCTTTTCTTCAGTAAATACCTAGCAGAAGTATCTATTTAGGATAGATACTTTTACATGGTCCTCCTCCTCACAAGCCCTCTTATTCCCTTTGATCTTAGCAATACCCACTCTGGACTTTCTCCTTTCACTAATGTATCTATAGAAAATCTTGTCACCTTATTTTACTGTTTGTGCTAGTGTTTCCTCGATTTGGGCCTTTGCCTGCCTTGCTGCCTTCCCTGCTTCCCATAGGGAAGCTTGGTATGCCTCCCTATCATCATCCCGCTGCGTTCCCTTATATTTCCTGAAGGTCAGCCTTTTGGTTCTGACCTTTTCTGCTACTGCTTTTGAGAACAAAAGTGGTTTTCTTCTTCTTTTGCACTTCCTTTTCTCTCTAACACAATGGGATGTTGCTTCAAATATTGCATCCTTAATGCTTGCCCACTTTGCCTGTACCCCCTCATCTGTATTTCTTTTTGCCAGGGCTAGATTAACTCTGTTGCCCATCTTATCAAAGTCAGCTCCTCTGAAGTCCCATATTTTTGCCTTGGAATGGGATGATTTAGTTGTAGTGGCCAAATTGAACCATATCATGTGATGGTCACTGGCCCTCAGATGATCTTCTACCTGGAGATCTGTGATCCTTTCCATATTAGTCAATACTAGATCTAGGATAGCCCTGTCTCTTGTGGGTTGTTATACCAGTTGTTTGAGGCCCTCTCCCTGTAGAGAATCCACTATGTGTCTAGTTCTGGCAGATGTTCCTGCTGGTATTGACCAATCTGTATCCGGTATGTTGAAGTCTCCCATTATCAGAACCTCCCCTTTAGCTGTCATGTTTTGTATATCTTCTAACAGTAATGTGTCTATATCCTCCCCCTGGTCTGGATGCCTGTAGACAACCCCAGTTCGTATGGCTGTCCCATTTCCTGCTTCCAGGGTGACCTACAGTTCTTCTGCTCCTTATGTGTATTCTGAATTTCTGTAGCTTTGATATTTTCATTGACAGAAAGGGCCACTCCACCCCACATTTTTGCACCTCGGTCTCTTCTGAACAGTACATAGTCAGGTACTGCAGTCTCCCAAATGTGATTACTGGTAAACCATGTCTTGCTAATGGCTACTATGTCCAGTTTAGCCTCTGTCATTATTGCCTGCAGGTCTGGGATCTTGTTTCCCAGACTGCGAGCATTAGTGTACATGATTTTCCATTGGCCAGATTTCGGTGTGTTAGTTGTTGGATGAGGTCTGGCGTTTCCTCTGTGCGTCGCATGGGGAGTCGGACCTTTTTCCTTACCTGGTGATGCAAATGAACTACAAACATACTGAACTCCTGTTTGACCACTAGCTGAGGGGAAGGGGTGTTCTTCCCATTCAACATATCGGGTGTTGCACCCCTCTCCCTATTTGCTAGTTTAAATATTCTGCAAAGACATCAAACTTCTGCCTCAATGCACTGACTCCCTTACTCAGATGCAATCCATCAAATTTAAAGAACTTTCGCTCCCAAAACTGTTGCCAGTTCCCTACAAATTTGTGTCCTTTTCCTGGCACCAGCCATTCAGCCACATGTTTAGCTCCCCTATCTCCTCTTCTCTGACCTTCCGTCCATCTGACCCCCTCTCCCAGACTGACAGGATCTCAGAGAAGGAGATTCAGGATGAAATGGATGATAGTTTGTCACCCAGCCTGATCAAGTGTTCCTTGGTCTCTACAACTGACCGGCTGGTGAGATCATTAGTCCCTATGGTTACCAGGACATCAATGTTTTCTCCTGCTTCCTGTACAATTTTAGCAATGCGGTCAGTGTCTCTCCACGCTGATGTACCTGGGAAACATCTGACCATTACCCCTGGCTGGAGATAGGTATCAACTCCCCGAATCATGGAGTCTCCTATGATCAGAAGTATTTGGAATTCCTTTTTTGCTTTTTTTTGTTTTGGTTCCTGTTTTGGGTGAGTTTTGTTGTGCTAGCTCCTGTGCTGCAGTGTCCTGCTCTGGAGTGTCCTCTGCCCCTTTGTTTGATTTTGGAGATAGTGGCAGATACCTGTGTGTAGTTTTTATATGGTTCGTGGAGGTGATATGTTGAAGAGCACCAAGTGATGGGGCACCAGATTTGCCTCTCCTAACCACCAGCCAACCTCCTGGACCAACTACGCTCTGCGGTCGAGGTGCTTCTGTTGGATGTTGGGGAAATGGCGGGCGGTTCTTATAATATATTTCCTCCTGAATATGCGATTTGAGGAGTGCAATTTCTGCCCATGCTGCCTGGAGCTGAGCCCTTAGATCTCCAATGGCCCAGCATGTAGGACAGTGTCCTAAATCCTGTAAAACTGCCCTTCTGAAAAGTGTCCCACAGCACCTGCAATTAATAATATCCATTCAAGATAAGTTACTGGGTTTATAATCTGGTCAGAATAATTAGAAGGAGGAAAATGAAAGCAAAAGTTTGGTTTTGTGTTTTGTTTGTTTGCTTGTGTATAACTTGTTATAACAAGTTAAATTACTTGTGCCCCTGTAAATGAGGTCACTGTGTGGATCCCCCTCTGATCCGCCCCTTCCTGCTTTTTACAGGAAATGTCACAACTGTGCTACCCTATAAAAGGAGTGTAGTGTGGGATGGTTGGGGATGGGGGTGGGTGGCTGGGCCTTTCCTCTGCCAGAAAAGAAGAACTACGCATGAAAGAAACAAGGAGGTAAGAGCAGAAACAATCAGCCAGCAACAACTGCAGTAGCACTGTAAGCTTATCCTAATGATAGATAAAACTGTAAAACCTGTAAATCACTACCTCTAATAATTTCACAGAAGATATATCATGTAAGAAACACTTTGCTACAGAGAAAAATAAAGCAATAACAGAAGATATACCTTGCAAAAGACAATTTGAATCAGAAGATTACAGCAGTAATCTGTAAGCACACTCCTGTATGCCCACCCTGTAATAACGCAGCAGAAGGTATACCCAGCAACAACAATTGGAATCAGAGAAAAATAAAGCAATAAAATGTTAGCAACAAAGAGTAACAATCCCTGTGAGTACAAAAGAAAATAACACACAGTAAATCTGCCTAGCCAAAAGAAGCCGTAATCCTTTTCCTTGCTCTGGTAAGGTTTTTTGCTCTGTTCTGTCAAGCAACCTAGAAGAAAAGAGCTCAGGTGAAGCCAGATGCCTTTGCCAGAAAACCTAGTCTTCCACCTTTATTAAAGTAGGATGGGCCTGAATGGGAGCAAAATAACCTTCTGAGGGATACTATACTCACTATCGCCTCATTGCTGCTAGTCCCCTTTTTTGTTTTATGCCCTGGTGGTCCCCAGTTAAAGCTATTGTTCTTTTCTGTAATTCCTTGTCTGAGTCTAGTTAAGTTTAAAGACATAGGTTTATGCTTTGTAGGAACTGTCACTGCATTGGTTTGGTTCACTGGGGAGGGTCTTGTGGGTTGTGAGTAGGTATTGCACCCCATGGGGTTATAAAGTGCCATATGTACACCAGAAAAAAAAAGCTCCAAAATGCCATGTGCTCAGCAAAGAAAGAGCTGGGTGCAGGACTAAAGGGGTTGCTAATCCCTGCTCCATACAAAACCGAAAATCCAAAGAAAGTCCTGCACTCCAAGTGCCATTGAAACCCAAAACAATAATTTCATTCAATCCAAGGCTTTATTTTAAGGGTTTCAACCATGACAAAGCGTTTAGCTCCTACAAGCAGCAAACCCACAATCAAATTTCCTCCCCAGCACTTCGACCAATAGAATGGTCTTCCTCAGGGGGTGGAGGATGTATTATTATTCCTCCCTTTAATAGTCATTCCAATTTTAGTGCCCCTATAGTTTGGGAGCAGAATAACAATTTAATTTAGTTAACCACATTTAAGTGGCCCTGGAGGGATCTGGACCATGAGAACAACATTTTTTACTAAATTCATTATTTCAAATAGTAATTTTCTTCACATTCTATTTTTAACATAGACTATGAAACAACAAACATAAATAATATTTATAAAAGAAAATAGAAAAAATATGTTTTTAACAACAGAGCTAAATTCAAATAGAGGATTGTTGTTATTCAGATTATCCAATAATTTTGAATCAATGTATCATTAGTAACCATATAATATCCAAAGCATTTACAGATTTCATTTCTAAATGGTTGTATCTTACTTAGAATTGAAATGCAAATTGTCCGAACAATGGAACCAGTCCAGGTAGTGATCACTCCCTTAATATTTTCAACAATAACTTTCTTGTAGGAGGATCCACCATCCAAGGGTTAACCATTTCTGAATCTGAGAAAAAATAAGAAATGGTGTATTATGATTACTGTTGCAGAGGGACATTTTATTCCCTTCACAATAAACTTTCAACTATTCTTATCACCATAATTCATAACAATTACTTCATTAGAAATGATTTTAGATCCCATTCGGTATTGAGACCTTTAGGCTGTAAACTGTTTAAGGTAAAGATCCAGGAGCTTTCTCATTGCAGAAGTTTAATCAATCTATTTCCCCCTCTTGGATGTCTCATTACTTGTTCTAGAGCCATGAATTTTGTGCCCTCCACTCTGCTCCCATGCTTTTCCAAATAATGTCTAGCCAGCGGTTTAAGTACAAGTCCTGCCCTAATATTGCGTATATGTTCCTGTAAACGTTGCTTTACAGGACGTATAGTTCTTCCAACATATAATAGCTTACATGGGCACCAAATACAATAGACCACATAGTTACTATTACAGTTTAGAAAGGTACGAATATCTACTTTTGCTTCGTACCCTTCTAATTCAAATATCTGTCCTTGATTGCAAAAAGTACAGACATTACATTTACCACATCTGTACATTCCAGTTGGTGATGTTTACATTTGTAACACAGTTTACTAATCAAGCTGGACAAGTAGGTGCTATAGTAAGAAATTATTGGCCTCTATTATTGAATGATCCGATTTTAAAAACAGAATTGGGTAATACCCCCAGAATATCCTTTTCTAAAGCTGAAAATTTGAAGGACAAATTGGTTAAAAGCAGATTCGTATCTCCAACACATGAAAATAGAACGTGGCTCTAGAACAAGTAATGAGACATCCAAGAGGGGGAAATAGATTGATTAAACTTCTTCAACGAGAAAGCTGCTGGATCTTTACCTTAAACAGTTTACAGCCTAAAGGTCTCAATACCGAATGGGATCTAAAACCATTTCTAATGAAGTAATTGTTATGAATTATGGTGATAAGAATAGTTGAAAGTTTATTGTGAAGGGAATAAAATGTCCCTCTGCAACAGTAATCATAATACACCATTTCTTATTTTTTCTCAGATTCAGAAATGGTTAGCCCTTGGATAGTGGATCCCCCTACAAGAAAGTTATTGTTGAAAATATTAAGGGAGTGATCACTACCTGGATTGGTTCCATTGTTTGGACAATTTGCATTTCAACTCTAGGTAAGATACAACCATTTAGAAATGAAATCTATAAATGCTTTGGATATTATGTGGTTACTAATGATACATTGATTCAAAATTATTGGATAATCTGAATAACAACAATCCTCTATGTGAATTTAGCTCTGTTGTTAAAAACATATTTTTTCTATTGTCTCTTTTATAAATATTATTTATATTGTGTTGTTTCATGGTCTATGTTAAAAATAGAATGTGAAGAAAAATTTCTATTTGAAATAATGAATTTAGTAAAAATAATGTTGTTCTCATGGTCCGGATCCCTCCAGAGCCACGTAAATGTGGTTAACTAAATTAAATTGTTATTCTGCTACCAAACTATAGGGGCACTAAAATTGGAATGACTATTTAAGGGAGGGATAATCATACATCCTCCACCCCCTGAGGAAGACCATTCTATTGGTCGAAGCGCTGGGGAGGAAATTTGATTGTGGGTTTGCTATCTGTAGGAACTAAACGTTTTGTCATGGTTGAAACCCTTAAAATAAAGCCTTGGATTGAATGAAATTATTGTTTTGGGTTTCAATGGCACTTGGAGTGTAGGACTTTCTTTGGATTTTCGGTTTCATATGTACACCAGGCCCACATTAAGATTTCTCTAGGTGGAGGCACTCTACTATTTTCTTTCTTTAACCTTGAACAGGAACACCCAATCAGGAGATTAAAGGACCCAGGCCTCTTGACTTTTTCAAGCCCACAAGACAGGGGTAGCCATGGTGACCCAGTGGCATTCTAAACAGAGACTGCCTGAGATGCCCAAGATACCCCCAGCATAGAAACATAACATAGAAACATGGAATTTGATGGCAGATAAGGACTGCCTGGCCCACCTAGTCTGCCAATTTCCCTTCCTACTGTATAAACTCCAGATTCTACTTGATCTGCAGCCTACCTCCTCCTTCCCACCCCTAGTGTTGCCTTCTAACTATCCCATGCATTCTCGAATTCACCTACCGTTGTTGCCCCCACAACTTCCTCAGGGAGGCTGTTCCATGCATCCACCACCCTTACGTACTTTCTCACGTTGCCCCGATGTCTTCTCCCCTCAAGCCTCATATTGTGACCCCTTGTTCTTGCACATATTCTTTTCTGAAAGATGTTGCCCTCTTGAGCTCTGTTGATCCCCTTGAGGTATTTGAATGTCTCTATCATATCCCCTCCTCCCTCCTTTCCTCCAGTGTATACATATTGAGTTCCCTCAATCTCTCCTTGTATGGTTTCTGGTGTAGCCCTTGCACCATTTTTGTTCCCCTTCTCTGGACTGCCTCCACCCTGTCAATGTCCTTTCGGAGATGAGGTCTCCAGAACTGCATGCAGTACTCCAGATGAGGCCTCACCAACTGCCTGTACATCGTCATCACCACCTCCTGTTTTCTACTGGTGACACCTCTCCTTTATACAGACCTTCATCCATCCCCTTCAGGGCAGAGTCAGTAACTCTTAGCAGTGAAGAGACAGTGGAGTGTGCTTTGCAGAGGCAATGATGAAAAGGGCAAAGAAAGTATGAGGACTCCAAAAAGGAAGAAAATTAGTAACGCAGTAGTTATTCTTGCTTTTTCACCAGCAGAAGAAGAAGAAGCAGGAAGTAGGGCTGATAGTTCCTTGGGGTGGAAGGACCACCACCTTTGTGGTGGGGAGAATTTGGTACTCTTCCAGACAAGAGAACCTTACCAAGGAGGAAAGACAGTTGAGGAGGAGGAGATAGAGCAGCAATAAAAGGGGCAGAGAGGTGCAGCAGCTTAGAGCTGAGGCCATAAGCTCTGTAGTCTTTTGATGAGCTAAGAAATAGTTAGACAGACAGACTGACTGCTGTAGAAGGATAGAAAGGATAGGAAGGCTAGGTGGGAGAAGTAGAGCAAACAAACAATGACCAGAGTGGAGGGACTCCTCTCCCTTGCAACTCAGAACTTGCTCTGTATAAGCCCCAAAGGGCGGTAGTATAATGGAATGAAAATGTGCACACCATTTTACACTATCACCTTTTGTGATTGAGAATGGGGCACCCAACCAGTTTAATCAACAAATTCCACAGAAGGTGAGCAATCATGAAAAGTGTTTTTAAATTAGGGACAATTTGTGGACTTAGGATTTGACAGTGTCCCTTTAATGTTACGGTACTTTAGAACATGGGCTTGAAAAATGCTGAGTGCTGATTAGCCGAGAGTCCCTTCTAGGTATACATTTGTTTTTCAACAATGCCCAGTGAAAAACAAGTGGCAGATGGCAGTGCCATTTACAAAATGATAGCGTTGTGTCCACCTTCCGAAAAACAAACTGGCCAACATTTTTTCCCCCTCACTTAGAAACATAGAAACATAGAATCTGTCTGCAGATAAGGACCATACAGCCCACCTAGTCTGCCCATTTCCCTACTTGGTTTGACAATCCCTACTCTTATCTGGACTGTCTTTCCCCCGCTCTGCTGTACAGCAGGGTGCCTTTATGCTTATCCCATGCACTTTTGAATCCCTGTACTGTTTTCACTTCCACTACCTCTGCTGGTAGGCTGTTCCATGGATCCACCACCCTCTCTGTGAAAAAATACTTCCTAGCATTCCCCCTAAGCCTCCCTCCCTCCAGCCTCATGTTATGTCCCCTTGTCCTCGTGCACTTTTGTCTCTGAAATATGTTCCCCTCCTGTACCCTGTTTAGTCCTCTAAGGTATTTGAAAGTCTCTATCATATCCCCTCTCTTCCTTCTCTCTTCCAGTGAATAGCTGTTTAGTTCCTTGAGTCTTTCCTCATAAGGTTTGTGGTGCAGTCCATGTATCATTTTTGTTGCTCTTCTCTGGACTGCTTCCATTCTGTCTATGTCCTTCCTGGGATGCGGTCTCCAGAACTGAACACAGTATTCCAGATGAGGCCTCACCAGTGATCTGTACGGTGGCATCACCACTTCACTCCTCCTACTGGTTATGCCCCTTCCTATGCAATCCAGCATTCTGTTTGCCTTCCCCACTGCTTTTTCGCATTGTTTGGCTGACTTCAGTTCATCGGATATGATAACCCCCAGGTCTCCATCCTGACTTGTGGTGGCTAGAACCTGCCCCCCCCCATTCTGTATTCCTCTCTTGGGTTTCTGTGTCCCAGCTGCATTATCTTGCACTTCTTAACGTTGAAACCCAACTGCCAAACCCTTGACCATTCCTCAAGTAGTCTTAGGTTGTTTCTCATTTTATCTAGCCCCTCCTGTGTGTCGACTCTATTACAGATCTTAGTGTCACCTACGAATAAGCATACTTTCCCCTCCAGTCCCTCTGTAATGTCGCTTATGAAGACATTGAATAGAACTGGACCCAGCACTGATCCCTGTGAAACCCCACTGGTCACCTCCCCCTCTTCTGATTTCATGCCATTTACTACCACCCTCTGGGTCCTGCCTTTTAGCCATTTACCAACCCATTTTACCACTTTAGAGCCCACACCCAGATTCTCCAATTTGTAAAGCAACCTTCTATGAGGAATGGTGTCGAAGACCTTACTGAAATCCAGGTAGACCACATCCACTGCCCCTCCCTGATCCACCACCCTGGTCACCCAGTCAAAGAAATCAATAAGATTAGTCTGACAGGACCTACCCTCAGTGAATCCATGCTGCCTTGGATCTTTAGCACTGCTTGACTCCAGGAACTTCACTACCCTTTCCTTAAGCAGGGACTCCATCAGCTTCCCCACCACTGAGGTCAGACTTACAGGTCTGTAATTGTCTGCCTCCTCACTACTTGCAGTCTTGTGCAGGGGGACCACCTCTGCCCTCCACCAGTCCCCAGGTACCTCCTCCATCTCTAGTGATTGGTTGAATAGGGTTGTCAGCGGACCTGCTAGGACTTCCATGAGTTCCTTCAACACTCTAGGGTGAATCCCATCTGGCCCCATTGCCTTGTCTGTCTTTACTGTTCCTAGCAAGCGGACCCCTCCCACCCCAGTCGCCTGCCACTCTCATTAGGTCCTAACATGCTCCACTACTTCCAAAAAATTATGTACGAGTAAAACAATCACAGGAATTTTTTTACATGAAACTGCTAAAACAGAAGTGGACATTCCTTGCAATGCTCCTCTCATGCTATTCCACCACTCACCAGGGCTATTTTTGTTGCTGTGAAAAAATAAATAATAAAGAAGCTGCACTAGTTAAAAAAGTAACCTGCCCCTTTTGTATATAACTTGGCACCGAGTGCGACGCCGTGCACGATTTCCATACAGTCCTTCTTGACTGCACTGTTCAGAGGTACGCCATTGCAGGGTAATGGAGCAGGGTTGGTGAAGTCCATAAATAAACCAGAGCACAGGGGTTATAAAGGAGGGGTGGGCTGTAGGCTTCTTTTCTGGAAAACAGACTGGCGGGGGAGGAGGCGTTGAAGACACATACTAAGACAACTGCTACCACTGAGCAAAACACCTATCAGACACTGCAGTGCCCTCCACTGGCAGGTATACCAGTAGCATGACTACTTAACCAAAAAAAACTCAAAATGTATTTGTGCTCATTTTTTATTTTCTTACTGTATTTTTTAAATCCTATACAAAGTGTCACATATAGCCCATTTTCTAAGTGCAATAATAACCCCCAGGGTGGGAGATATTAGGCTAAACCGGACCTTCCAGGGACTATAAGGCCTGACACTGCTCATTATGCCCCCTGGGCAGTCCCTAATAGCCCAATACCACATACCTTGTCAGGTATTATTGCTTACTCATTTAGTGAGTCCCTGATTTCCTGCTTGTTTTTCCTTTTTTTCTGGTGGTCTAGTGGTTGCTGGGGGGGTAGTGTTAATTTCCACAAAGCAGGACATCCCCAGAGGTGCCATATTTCACTTGTGGTATTGTCACCGCTAAAATCATCACATATGAGCAGGCAAGTGAAGGCCCCTCTCCCGTCCCCTATTGCCAGCAACCCACATTGCTAATGTCAGGGGATCTGGAGCAATTCTTAATATAGAGGATAATGTATGGGGAGCAGTTAACAACTGCGTTGTATTCGCATCGAGAGGTTACTATGGCCTGTAAACCTCAAGAGCGGAGCGTGAGAGGTTTTCAGTAACCATGGTAAGCCCAAGATGAGAATTCAACGAGGTTGTTAACGGCTCCCCATACATTGTCTTTTATGGTGTATGGAGAAGAAGTCCAGGCACATAGTTCACAAAAATAGGAAGCTAAAACAAATTAAATGCTTACCTCTGAGTGAAGACACGGACACGGTGGTGTCAAAGTTGCCAAAACACATTTAATTAAAACTCATTCACTGATGTACTTTTTAAAAATAACATTGGTAACAGGTTTTAAAATAAGAAATGCAATAAACACGCTACACAATAAAAAAACATCACTGTCCCATGCGACTAGGAAGTTTATAACAAACTAGGGGTCAAAACGGGTCGGCGTCAACAGTGCACCATCTGGAAGAGCCACAGGAAAAGGCCCATTCCAGAAGGAAATGCTTTGAGGGCACTCTTCTCGATCACCAGGTACCTGACGAGAAAAGTAAAAGAAGAACTAAGCAAACAAGTGAGGAACCGCCGTTTTTGTTTGATCGCTGCCGAACACTGTGAAAGGATGCGATGCGCTGGTGCGGTGGAATGTTTATCTCGGCAGCATTCTTTTTTGTTATGCCATCGATGTGACGTACCATCAATGGGTTAACAACTTAATAATGTATGGTAGAATGTTGTTATGTGGTGATTTTCATCTTTTCCCCATGTTGTTATGCTATCGATGTGATGTAATTAAGTTGTTAACCCGTTGATGACACTTCACATCGATGGCATAACAAAAGAGAATGCTGCCAAGATAAACATTCCACAGCACCAGCACATTGCAGCCTCAGCAGGCTCATCATCTCTGTTATCCTGTGGAAGTCTGGAATCAGGAATAGAAGCCAAGCTGGAGGTGCAGGAGGGCAGTGACTTGGTGGTCGAGTTAAAGCTGGAGTCCCCAGATGTAAAGGTAGAAGCAGTGGAAGAGACTACTGAGGGCAGCGAGGGGGAGCACAGCCATCTGCCCAGCCCCACCTCACTGGCTATCAACTATTGCTGTGGCAGAAGAAGGGCCAGGGGTCTGCAATTGGCATCGGGGAACCCCCCCAGGGCCCAGGAGGTCTTCAGTGGGATCCCTGCCCAGCAACAGGGTACCCAGCCAACCTGCTTCAGCGAGTGAGGCCCCACCTCCATATACTGTCTGCCCTGTAATAAAGGTGGGGCTCATCAAAGTGGAGGTAGTCTAAGAAGAGTTTTGGGATGAACCTGCTCCAGTGATTCCTGAGGGACCCCCTACGAGATATCAGTTCTCTAACTAAGAGATCCAGCGAGTGGTCCCGAAACCTTTCCACATTCCTGCCATAACACTGCCAGATAATACCCCATGCCTGGCGGTGCAGTGCAAGGCCTTAAGAATGTGCATGGACAGCCTGCATCGAAGTGACCCAGTTAATATGGTGTATTAGAATGGTTTGTGGCTGGAGCCGTGGGAGGCCAGAAGAACCAGTGTCAGGGAGTTGCCTGAGTGGTCCCAAGCTGAGCGGTGAGTTAGGAGAAAGATGCATGTTGAGTATTCTGCTGCTGAGTATCCTTATATATCTGAGTGCCTCTGGGATGTGATCAAAGAAAAGACGTCAGATTGGGTCTTTCGAGAATGTTTGAGCAAGCTGTAGTCGAGGCCTGGGGAGACCACCCATGCTTCACAACAACTTATCCAAAAGGCCTGGTCCATGTGTTTCTCTGACCCCTGGGCCAACGTCACATTGTTCAAGAAATTCACCCTGGTGCAGGATTTTGCCGGTGCAGGGTCAAATATTACATCATTTATCAAGATTCTTTTGGCGAGGAAACCACCAATCCTGACCCAGACTTCTATTTTCTCCAGGGCGGTGGCCTCCCTATTTAGAGCCCACTGGACATTGGAGCCCCTAAATTGAGCCAGGACTGACTTTTATGATTGGCCTAGGAAAATAAAAGTTGAAATGGCTGTTTTCTTTTTTTTTTAAACTTTCTTTTATTGCTTTTACAATAAACAATTGCAACTGTACAATCATCTGTCAGGTATCAACCATTATTTTAACAGATACATCCAATGTACAGTAGATTAAACAAAGCCTGGACAGTTTGGATTCAGGATGAGGGGGAAAATACATTAAAATATTTATTCAGATAATATAACTAAATAAGCCACAGCTAACTAAGGCTTTTGGGGTCAAATCCAAAATGTTCAGAGTCCGAAGATTGTAATTCAACATTCAGTGCTGATATGAACCCCATTCCTTGTAGTAAAAGGTACTCCTAAAATAAGTAGCACTAAACATGCAGTATTCCATACATCATTACAATATTTCTTAAGCTATAGTTAAAGCCAAATGATTCACTTTTGCAAACAGTAATCTCAAGAGCTAGCATTATTATGATTAAATTTAAAGTAGTGTAACTATAAACAGTCAGGTTTCCCTATCAGAGTTTGACTCACTGATGTTACAGCCCTCAGACGACTGAAACTCCCGGGCTATTGATTCCACCTTTTTACCCTCTTCCAAAGGATCAGTGTATTGGAAAGTCTTACCACCATAGTGGATTTGTAGTCGGGCCGGCATTAGGAGAGAGTGCGACACACCTAACCCATGGAGCCGAGCTCTCACCACATCGAACTTCTTCTGTCTGGTGCCTGTTGCAAATGAAAGGTCTGGAAACAAGTGGATGGTAAATCCATTAAAGGCTAGCCCTCCTGAAGACCTCGCTGCCTGTAGAAGCTGATCTCTAATGTTGGGGCTTGTTGTCACCAGCAAAATCACTCTTGGGGCCTCGCCACGTGGTCCGATGGCTCTGGGTGTAATCTGAAAAGCTTTTAAAAGCTGACCCTCCAAAGTTCCCTGGGGAAGTCTGAGTGTTGCAGGTAGCCACGAGTACAAAAAGGTAAGGATGTCTTCCTCTTCGCTACCCTCCAGGAGACCAACTAGACGTATATGTGAAGCCCAGTTCGAGTTTTTTAATACCTCTAATCTGTACCTAAGTTGAGCATTTTCTTGTACAAGCTTAGTTGTAGCTGTTAGATCCTGTATAGCCCTTTTTTCTGCAGTTGTTGCCGCTCGGGTAGCTGCTTCCAGTTTCACATCTTGCTCAGCAAAACGTTGGATGATAGACTCTATTTTAGAGTCTATCGCTTGCATAGAGGTCTGCAAAGCTCTCCATGGGGGCTCTCCACCGGTGATAGTCGTTGAGGAATTTGCGGCCTGCTCAGTCGTTGCTGCCGCATGCTTAGATCCACTACTGGTGGCTTTCTGATTGCGACCCATGACCATCTGGTATCCCACGACACCGGGTAACCTGTACAGTTCACTGCTGCTATTAGATTTGACTTTCATCCACAGCAAATTGTAATTTTTGGTAATTTAAATCAGTAGATGTGCAGAGCTGCATTCAGGTGCGTCTTGCCAATTTGCTGCTCCACAGTGCCCCACCAAATGACTGTTTTCTGATGTCGTAAAGATCCAAGTATCCGAAGTGTTGTGCCCAGGGAGATTTCTGTCCTCATCCATGGGACAAGCACTTAGTCATTTGCTATTTCTCCCTGAGACTGTGTCTGGACTTTGGATCATCTGGACTTTGTGAAGAAAAAAAACAAAACAAGAATTTTGGTTAACTATACGGTTCTACCTTGGAGTGATTGGAGAATGTTCAAGAAAGTGTGGGTGTTGTGGAAATGGTTTAGAAAAAAAAACAGTGATGTGCATTTAAATATTTATTTTAAAAGAAACAGAGGAATTAATGAAAATCTGTTTAAAGGTTGTGTAGTTAATATGTTTAATAGACAGCCTGGTGACCAGTTTTCTATTTTTAGAATCTGAAAGTATTAATGCTTGTACTAAATTATTTTTAGTGTTCATCTGACCTCCCTTTCTTCTTCAGGACAGATTGGTGGGGGGGTTAAGATATGGGAAAGGGCCTTCCTGGTGTCCTCTGGAGCAAGGGGGATGTGCATACCCGTCTGGTTTCTAGGGGGACATCAGTAGCCCTCTAATGTCCCATTTCCAGGAGGAAATGGTTTTAAGGGGGGGAAGAGTGTAAGCCCCCCTTGTGGGTGGGTTTACTAGCTGTTTAGTGTCCTCGGCCCCTCCTCTCCTGTATTTGCCTTTTAGACTGGGAGGCATCCTGGCCTTGATTATTATTACTGTTGCCAGGGGGTAGCATCAAGGAAGGTACAAAAGCTCTGTTTTTTTGCCCAGAAGAGAGAGAGGGCAGGAGTCGGAAGTTTGGCAGGGACAGTGTCCTGAGGGCCCCCCCCTTCAGCCTAGTCAGGTCAGAAAACAGCAGCAGCAAAACAATGGGGGGGGGTGGTAGTACTCTGCTTGGGTGGCAAGAAAGTGTAGCAGCGGTGATGAGGGTTTCGGTGGGATGGCCCCGGTTTTGGTTTGGGACATCGGCTGTAGTTAATGAAAAGGTGCAGGAGACAAAAGGAGATTGACGCCAGTCATTGGGTCCCACAAAGCAAAAGGGTATTCAAGAGCCCAAATAAGGTATGGGGTGCTCAGGTAGTGGGGCTGTTTCAGTGGTGGCAGCGCTGATTCAGAATGTCCTGGAGGTGGAAGCTCTGGGATGTTGTATCCATGTGGTACACTGCCTGGGGTAATATTCTGGTGGTCAGGGGGCCCCTGACTTGGGATTCGTTTGGGCCTGCCATGCCCATGTATGGGGCAGGCCCTGGGACCTACCGTGCCCATGTCTGGGGTAGGTCCATCAGACCCATTAAGGGCTGGGGTTTTCCTGGGGAAACAGTAACTTTGAGAAAGGAAAGGTGCCACAGTTAAGCTTCAGTTTCAGGCCGGAGTTGGCAGGTGTGATTGGTCCCTCTAAATTGCTCTTTGGCTCAGGAAATGTGTGGGTTTGAAGGTCCCTTGGGAGCAAGCATCTAGGCTTAGGCTGCTAAATGCCCTGAGGCCTAAATGGCTTGGCTGGCACGGGAAGGAGTAAATCACTCCCCCATTAGAGAGTAAAGGCGGTATAACTGTGAACAGAGCATTTGGGATGAAAGACAAAAAGGGTTTCTGTGGAAGAAACTAACAAAAATCTTTGGTAACCAGGTAAGGCCCACGTGCCTGTTTTCAGGGGCAACCTGGGAGCACTGGGTGGTTAAGTGATTTGCTCAGAGTCACACAGTATGCAAGTGGAGGTTGTGAGAATCAAACTCAGGTCTGGTCTGCAGGATGTATCAAGCTCGTTCTCACCTCGTTCCTCTAACCTCTAGGCTATACTGCCAGCCTGAAAAACTTAAAGAGCCATGTGGGGTCTAATTATCTTAGATCTAGACAATCCAATTCTGCAGCACGCTGTTTGTGAAATAAAAGCACAATAATGTAATAGAAAAGTCCTGTACCTGAACTTGCCATTTGTAACTACCTGTCTCTCAGCCCCATGGAGCTGCTCCAGTTAAATTTTGATTAATCCTCTGGGTCTAATCATTTTCAGGCCCAGAAAAATGTTTATGGTTCTGGAAATCTGTGGTGATGGTGATTTTGTGTTAGTGCTTGAAAGCAAAAAGAACGATAACTTCTAATGAATTCTATTTTAATCTTCTTCAAATGTGCCGGTGGGCTCTGTGAGAGACCAGGGTTTGAACCTTCCCCCCCCATTTCAGAAAGGACCATAACAGTGGAGGTATTCTAAAGTGGCTGTCTACATACATTTTGTTCATTGCTGCTAGGCACAAGAAAATGAAGCCTTGGCTGGAGGCAAGGTGAGCCATTTCCATATTCTGAAGACTTCATAAGGTAGGCCATTTCATCCATTGCTATTAAGCGGCTGAAAAGTAACCCAGAGAGTGACTGGTCTGTAGTTGTTCCCTCCCCACAACACCCAGATACCCCTAGACCTAGAGGGAGGGTGGACTACAGTAAGAGAGGTGGATGCCTGGAACAGTCTTCCAGTGGAAGTGGTGGAAGCAAAAAAAGTGATGGGATTCAAGAATGCGTGGAATAGCCATAAGAGAATCTTAGTAGAAAGCAAGGGGGGGAGATCTGGAGATCAAGTAGGGTCTGCAGTGACAGTATAGGCGGGGAAAAAATGGGCAGACTGGGTGGGCCAAGTGGTCTTTATCTACCATCACTTTCTATGTTTCTATGTTCTACTTTCAGTTTGCAGAAAATTGGAAAATATAGTTCTCGTATAAAGGTGTTTGTCTTCCTTAGTACAATATTGCAAACTGTGTCCATCTTGGTTCATACATCATGACCATTATTCCCACAAATGTGGTCCATCATCAGCCTGTCAAGTGTGAATTCTAAGGACGAAATGCTGGACACCCCAAGAAATCAGGGCCTTGCTGTGCCCAAGCATTGCTTAGAGTTAAGCTTGATACAGTAATATGAACATCTGCCATCAATGTTTAATACACAGTGTGGGGCAGCTTTCACATGTGCAGGATGGTAATGGATGGTTAAATAAGAGGGGCATTCAGTTTAGCAATAATTTTAAGATATGTCTTGGTTAGCCACTAAACAAATAATATAGAGAATACTAGATGGGCAACTATGCATAACCAGTGTGTTCTGCCACGGAGGGGTTCTGATTCCCTCTGACCTCGAGAGAGAAGCTCGAAAGGTCCATGGGAATCAGAACCCTGAGGTGGCAGAACACACAGGTTGTGCATAAAGTTGCTCATCCTGTATTTTTTATAGTGTATAATATTATGTGAAATGTGTCTGCATGAGTTCTTTTGTTTTCAAAATGAAACTGACTCATGCAGTCTCTAGAGATTCTAGAATGCTGTTCTACCACAGTAGGGTAGAATCACATTCCATGACCTTTGGAACTGTGGTACAACAGCATTTTGAAAGGGATGGAATTCTATTCAGAACAACACTCTACTATACACTATATAGAGGATTGTGTATGATCGCTCATACACAACAAAGGTATTTTTCACTCGAGAGGTTTTCATGGTAACTGGAGACCTCGAGAGCACATCTCGAGAGGTCTCATTACCATGGAAACCTCGTGAGAACCCTTGTTGTGTAGAGGCTGATCATTCATCTTTATAGTGTATGGGCTCATACATAGACTGCACTTACTTTTTCCCACATTTGTGTGCAGTTTTTTCATTTTCTGGCATTTTTCACCGCAAGCCGTTCGTCGCTTCAGCTGCCGTTCTGATCGCATGCGACTCCAGCTTCCATGCATGCGCACCAACCTGCTAGGTGTTATGCTGCTCTAGCTACGTAGCTAGCGCAGAACAACAGCTACGATGGCATAGCTAGTGCAGCATAACCACGCTGTTGGGAGCATGGATTTCCATGCTCAACAGCATTCTACCATACATTATAAGAAGATTTTGGTGTTAGTCCCAACATTTGCAGTGTAGGTACTGCATTCTTCCCACCTCTGGTGGTTATGATGGACATCTGATTTAAAGAAATCTGCATTTTCCCTTCAATCATATGTGTAAACAATACCCAACAAAATGGGCTGTAGTAAGACAGATCCAACTGCACATCCTAGAGACATTGTGAGATATTACATGTAGCCAAGTACCTTTTACTATCTGAGAGGTTTATTAAGATTTGTCTTACCAAACACCATGGTGTGAGCTATTACCCTTATAAAATGTTTCTTTTTTTCACCACAAGAAAAGTCTAAAGGACAGTTTAGAAGTTTATCAAATAACCACTAATTTGATTTGACAGCAAACTATGTGGTAAGACACATCTTATCATAAAATGCGTAAGAAAAACCAAGACCTGTGATTGGTCAGATGTGATCACATAACCATGTGTTATTCCAGCACAATAGCACAGGCCAGAAATAATTAACTTTGTGCACTTCATTACTCAGTTTTTAAAATAAAAATCTGAAGATCAAGTTTAAAATCACAATAAAGCACTCCAGGGTGTGCATAACTGTGGGATAACTGCACTTCTCAAGTGCATAAGACACTAAGCATTGCTTTGTGCCTCACCTCCTGATGCACGGCATTATCCAAAAATAATGAATACCCAGTCAAGCCTTATTGCTTAACTGTATAATCCATCAATTGATACTGTTCAGCCAATCACATCCTTCCTTTTCTCTCTCTCTGAAGTTTTGTTATAGCAAATATATGACAAGAAACACAAGTAATATAAATGATTATTAGCGGAATCATTGTGAGTGAAAAAATCTATAATTGAAAGCCAATAGGTTTCTTACATCATAATAAACATGTTAACATTCAAGACAGAAAAGCACAAACACAACAGAAACATTGCATCAGTCTTACCCACAAAAACAAATCTCAACATCATTTCAGCAGCTTTTGGTCCCATGGACTCAAACTGAATCAAAAGGTTAGACTCGGAGACAGTTGCCTTGATGTTGTTTTGAGTATAACAATTTGATTAAGTTAGAAACCATGTGAGACACACTCCTAAAAAGACTTTAAGATTTGCTTGAAGGCAAACTCTTGATATTTGTTTGTTTATTAGGAATAACCATTGAGCATAAGCCTGTTCACAGTGGTGACCTAAACACAATAATACATACACATCGCTAACACACAAACAATGTACAATAGACAATTATTTAAAAACAACTACCAACCTGTACACATGATGTTAAAAACTGTTTTAGCTTAGAAACAGATGGGGATTTTATATACAACTTCCAAAAATCATATGGGAGTTTATTCCCAAAAATAGGAACAAAGTGACTGAAAAAATATAAGGATCTTTTTGTTTTTGTATTTGCACAGTACCAGTCCTCCCAACCCAAAAAGTTAACCCTGGCAGGCTTTTTGAGGTCAAAAAAGTATTTTTTTTCCCCCAGAATCTGAAAATATTTTTTCCCGTCTTCTTAATAGTTCTCTTCCATTTGACAAGGTTGCCTCCAGCCATCACGTGGGCAGCCACAGGCATCCCTTGCTTACTCAGTGCTAATGTGCCCTGCTGACCCAGGCACTGGTCAGCAGGGTAAATCAGCACAGAGCCAGCAGTGAAAGTGCAATCCTGCCCACAAAATGGCTGCAGGCAGCCTTGTCGAACTGAAGTTACTGCTAAATAAATCATGGAAACATTTTCTTTATGGCCTCAGCAAGCTCATTGCTGTTTAGCTGTCAATGGGGGAAGGTTCTTGCATATCAGAAGTTTTTCATTAAAGGAATGCTCAGCAGAGTCTAACTGTTTAGCATTTTTAAAAGAAACACTGTTATGTGCAATCGCTAACAGTAGCACTTTGCAGATAACTCTGCTTTTTCAAAAAAGTGATTTAAAGTGACTGTACTAATAGCGACAGGCATATCATTTGCATGTAGCTTTAGTGACTAGTTTAATGTCCGCATTGCATTACCCATGACAGGAGAGGACAACTGATGATGTGCTGTCGTCCCTTTCTCTCACTATTTGTTGGCTTGGGAGAAATAGCAATCTTGCTCCAGTTTTGCAAATAAACTTATTTTTCTACTTTTGAGCATGGACAAGTCTTTCTTCCATGAAAGTGTTTATAACTTTTTTTTAATTTTCACAAACAGTAACAGTATTACAGCCAATAAGTAAGAAATACAGGTACTGTATTGGTTACATTTCCAGTACAGATGTTTTTGTTTCCATGCACAATACCTGAGAAAAGTGAATAACTCATTTATACTTAAAACTGGCCTTTACAAAAGGCTCCATGTAGAGTAGAAGAAACTACATAATATAAATCGATTATAAACTGCTCAGAAATTTGTTGAGCTGTGCTCTGCTTAGTACACCTGCATTAAATTACCTATCCTTGACAGAGGGCTCATACCATGCAGTTGGCAATAGGCTTCTGTGCTTCAATCCTGTCATCCAGGCAATTGGGTTTTGGATTTTGTCTAGGCCATGGATAAGGAGATGTTTTACCCCAAGTTGGTTCACAGTGTGGCGGATTGGGGGATGTGGCAGAGGGAGAGGCCCTGCAGGGGGATAGCAACAGCCAGCAAAACAAGTTAGGCTTTTTCCTTAAGTAAGCTTTTAGTCCAATCAATGATTTGTCAATAACGGATGGAGTTTTAAAACAGGGGTGCAGTCAAAAGGGAAAGACACATCTGTCAAGGTGTTTCTACAATAGGTGATAGGAGCTTCCAATAGCAGGAGTAGTCCTGATCTCCATTAGATATCACTGAGAGAGGGATTCCTCACCTGTGTGGAAGGGAGATGGGTCGATGAGCATTTTTGACATCCAAGTAAGGGCCCCACCTTGCTTGGTAAGCTTAGAGTTTGCCAATAGGTACATGAGCAAGGAATTCGTATCTAGAGGTAAGAGAGAGAAGATTCTCTCACTCCCTGTAGGAGCGTGAGTCAACATCTTGGCAGCAATGAAGAAGAAATCTCTTGGCTACAGAAAGTGCACCCAATGCCCAGAGGGCTTGTACATTGGGCAATTTGGGGTTGTTGGGTGATACACCAAGAACTGCTAGCTGGGGAACTCTCTCCCTGGGTAAAGGTATTATTGGGGTGCAAAACTCCCATACCTGGAGCCAGTACTTCTCAAAGTCTACGCAGGACCACAGAATATGATATAGAGTAACTTGGGGTGAGGCATATCTTCACCAGTCATTGTTATCTAGCAAGCCTGCTTTATAAAGCCAGTGAGGGATGCAATATGCCCGATGTACTATCTTGTAGAATTTTTGCTTTGGAGTTCCCTGGACACCTTGTAAATTCTGAGCCATATGGTGTCCCACTCTTCCTGGGTACTGGAAAGGTCTAGTTCTTGTTCTCTGACATCTTTGGGACCTTGGGCTGTAGAGCGTAAGTGTTTGAGCCTTGCCGAAGCATGTTTAAGGGATGTTGTGGTGAGTCATTTCTCTAATGGGATCATCTCAGGTAAAGTGTGTGTGAGGGACACTTTAATTTGTAAGAGGTCTCTTATTTGTAGGTATGTCCAAAATTGAGTTTTAGGAAGTTGAAATCTAGTAGATAACTCAGTGAAGCTATGTAAAACCCCTATGGAGGGGTGTCACAGAGGTCTGCCAAGGTATGTTTACCAGTTTGTATCCAAGTATCCCAGCAGAGAGGGTTATTGTCTATCGACAAGTCAGGGTTGTGCCATAGGGGACAAAGACAGGAAGTAGTGTGTGGTCATTCTAGTGTTTTAGGGAATTTCGTCCATACCCTATGAGTGTGACATAGACATGGGGAGGCTTTAATTTTAAGGTTCCAGTCAGGAAAGAGCAATGCTCTGGTTGTAGGAAATCCTGTTTGAGCTTTTTCTAGTGCCATCCAGCAGGGTACATAGGCCACCATTGTAGGGTTTAAGCAGGTTACCACTTGGCGTAGCACCACCAATTCATGTTGGTGGTGTAGGTTGGGGAGGCCAAAGACCCCTTTTTTCCAATGCCTGTAAAGAGTCTGCATCTTTATTTGTGGAGCTTTGCCATTCCAAATGAATGTAGACATTATTTCATTCAGAGCTCTGAATAAGTGTGCTGGAGTTGGACAGGAAGGTTAGGTAAAATGTACTGGAGCTTTGGCAAAGACATAAGTTTGAGAGCATTGACTCTGCCCCATGTAGATAGGGTCAAGTCTTTTCAAATCCTTAAAAGACTTGTCCATGCTGAAAAGTAGGAAAATAAGTTTATTTGCACAACCGGAGCAAGATTACTGTTTCTCCCTGTTCAACATATAGGGAGAGAAAGGGACGACAGTCCATTATCAGCTGTCCCCTCCTGTTATGGGTAATGCACTGCGGACACATGGATAAGCCACTAGAGGTATATGCAAATAGCATGCCTGTCACTATCAGTACAGTCACTTTAATGCACTTTTTAAAAAAAGCAGAGTTATCTGCAAAGTGCTACTGTCAGCAATTGTACATAACTCTGCTGCTGCTTCTTTTTTTAAAACCGCTAAAGAGTTAGATCCTTCAGAGCCTTTCTTTGAGACAGAAAATCAAAATCTTTGTTTGGGCTGCCTCAATGAGAAAAGGAGGAGCTTTGTTACTGATCAACGTGCATTAAAACAAGGTAAGGATAAGGCGAAAACTACTGTATTTGTGAGAATAAGCAGTTAATTAACAAAAACAGAATGTAATAGTAATTTAAGAAAGGAGCAGACTTTTCCAGTTCTGGTTTGGATCATTTCAGAACAGATTTAAACAAGTTACTAGTAGTTTTTGAGTAGCATATCATTTGCATGTAATTAAAATGAATATATTGCCCATTTATTGAAATTAAGAATTGAACAACTCAGACTGTTTTTGAGGATGAGATTCTGAGTAGTCCAAAACTTTAGAACCCACCAGTGTTAGAAGGGCTGGCATTTACTTCTGAATCAGTTCCCAACCCTAAATAATTTACATATTCACCACTGATTTAAGACTTAGGGTGGTATTAACTGTATTGTTAACCTAGCCTTTGGCAGATGCACATGTACAGACAGACACATACGCAGATTAATTAAAGGGTCACTGTCAACCTCTTTTGTCATAAAAATGCCTTTGTTTTACAGTATATAATAGAAATCAGAGCCACCATTAAGCATAAAATATTATTTTTTATTCTGCTTAGAAGAGTGAAGATATTTATTTTGAAAATAACTTTTCAGCACTATGTAACATACATCAGAGAAAGAAATTTTAGTGTGATCACATTAATAAATTGTAGATTGCAATTTTTTTCCTTTCTCTGTAAATCTTTTCATGCAAATAATGGGTGCTATGCACGAAGCGGGCGGCGGTACATGGAAAAGTCACGTACCCCACCCGTGATCCTGTGCTCAATGGACAGGTGTGCCCATACCGGCTTTCACCAATGTTGGCCACCTGTCTGTGGCTCCTCCACCCCGCTGCGCAGGACTCTGCAGGGTGGCCGGGGGCAGAGTCATGGACCCGGGTGGGCATCCAATCTTATGCCCATCCTGGGTCCAGGAGTAGGTCCCATGTGCCTGTAGGTGTGGGTCCAGGTCGTGCATCACCCCTGTGGGCTCCTGGACTTGTGCAACCACAATTCACAGACAGTCTGGCCCAGGAGACTGACCCCCCACCCCTGCATGGTGCAGCCATGGCCCAGGAGTCTGTTAGCGGACCCCTCACCCCTGTGGCACTGAATCCCCAGGACACCAGACATGTTGCTGGTGCCACAGCTTAGCTGCCCCAGCCCTCCTGATCTGCCCCATGGGCTGGGCTGGGCTGGCACTGCGGGACATTTCCTGGTCCTCTTGTGACTGGTGGGAGGCATCCATGGGGGTGTGCAGAGGGTTACAGCAGGGTCTACCCTGTCATACCCTGTGCCACCCTCTGCACCCATGCAGCCAGCACTACACAGTTTAGTGAATACCGCATATTGCTGGCATGCCCCCAGAATGCCCCTTGCATGGTGTGGTTAACGGACGTGGGGGATCGGGTGTGGTGGGTCTGTGTGGCCCCCGTTTGTGCATCCCACATGGGGAGTGCACTGGGTGTGGGGTGGCTATGTGCCCAAGGTACACAGTGCGTAGCCCCTCCACACCTTTGTGCATAGCACCTAAAAACAGAAACATAATGTGTGTTCAAAGCGGATTCTAAGACATGTTTTTCTCATAAATGTCATTTCAGGCTCAGGAGGGTTAACACCGTTCATTTAAGATCACAGTAAAAGTGACAGTGCAAGAATGGCCAATGCCATCTCAAAAAGCAGTGCAATAAAAGAGCAAATGAAAAACAAAAGACTGACCATCTTTGGCAACATCTTTGAGGGCCACATTGTGCTTCTGCGACATGTACCCAAGGAAGGAGAAGATGACAAACCCCGAGAAAAAGCTGGTCAGGGAGTTGATTGAGCTGGTGATGATAGCATCCCTGGAAAATTACAAAACAAGAAATAGTAGGGAAACATTCTTCAACTTTGGAAATAACATTACAGTCTTATTGCTCGCACCTCAAATAACTTTGCAGGAAAATTGCCAAAATGTTGTTCGAGGAGCGGGGAAAAATGTTTTGAGTTGCTATTATGAGGCCAGATTTCCAAAGGATTAGTTGTAGTTTATGGATACAGGCTATTTCTAAAGTCACATTGCAATATGTTGGATACAGCTGAGTTTGTAGCCATTTTCAGCTGCAAAATCTGGCCTGAGCTGTCAGAATAGATGGGTTGGTTTTATCTATGTGTAACATGTCTGATCTTTTATTATTCTTTTCCCCTCATTTACGGCTTCCTCATTTAATCCACCTTTGCTCTACTCTTGTTCCCCAAAAGCTTCATTTTGGCACTTTTGATCCAGTACTGACACCGCAGTGCCACACTAGACAGTGAAGCACTTTTGAGGTGTATTACGTCTGATGAGATGTGTCAATTCTTTTTCTCTCTGGTCGTGACCCCAAGGTCCTCTCTCAGGCATCCTAGCCTTGTCCTACCCACCTGAGGATCCCCGAGCTAAGCTTCCTTTCTCCATCCTCTCCGATGACAGCACCTACGGCTAACCCTATCCGGGGTGGATCTCCCCATCCTACCTGGGCGAACTTCCAAGTCAGACTCTGTCATCGGATGAGGAGTGGATCCTGGAAATCAAAGGCCGCCCGTGGAGAGCCCAGCATTGGGCATGGTGGATAGGTGCCATCGCCTGATCCTCGGCGCCAGGTTTTTCCGTGTTCTGGTTACCCCGATGTGGGACATGCAATGCCATCCAGCCCGAGGTAGGTGCCCCCACCCATGTCAGAGAGGCAGCTGCCTGACGTCGCCCCATAGTGTACAAGCCCAATGCGTAGCAGTGCCACTGGTCTCCACCAGGGGCCACTGTTGCACTGGGCTACTCCTGGATCCCTCCACCGAGAGAGGAGAGCAGTTCATTGGATGCTCAATCCTCTCTCCCCCCATGACCCCCGACAACCTGAGCTAATTCCCGAACCCGGGTTAGCGGCGTGACACTAGGTGTGGTGTCCAGCACCTCAACCCTCAGCACCACCGGGCTGGCCACATCCGATGAGATGATAAACTGAGATCCTTTGTGTCCATCTCTGCCCATCTCTGGTGTCTTTTCAGAAAGATATAAAAGATCCCATGGCACAGCTGGATCATCTGTGTAGCATTAGGGTTACTACTTGTGGTGCCAGTAATCTGTGTTCAGGAACGAGCCCAGGTCACTGGAGGGTTGGCTTGGGGGAGATGTCTTCAGCATCCCAGTGGACCCTCACCCTCTCTGGGGGAGGGCAGTTAATGTTAACTGAGCTGCTATATTCAGTAAGTGCCTCCTGTGGTAGAATGAAAGGTACTTTATGCATGTTTGGCCAGTGGGAGAGTGCTCTGGCCAGCTCTGCACCTGTGCACGCCCACCGTGTGCTAGCCATCACATGTTCCTGCCACAGCCTCAGAGGAGGGAGAAGTTGTAGAAAATGCTGACCAGGAAGTAAGAGGATTCCTGCATCCCAAAGATTCTGCATCAGCTGACCAGGCACTGGCTCCACTCATGGATCAGTCATTGTTGGGAGGATCTAGTTCCACCACTGGTGGCTTTACCAAGGGGGAAATGCCATTGGGTAACTGGAGCAAGTAAACCCTGGATATGGCAGGGGTGCAGAGCTAGAGATACAGGCTGAAGGGGGCACTGGCTGGAGCTGGGAGCAAAAATAGCAAATTTAAAAAAAGAATCCAGGGCACTTTGCAATAACGTCGGGGATTTTTCCTGGTATATTGGCCAACATTCCCCCTGTTAATAAAGCAGGTTCACGTAACCCACCCTTAGGACACACCTGAAATGAGCTGCCACTGCTCAGTATGCCTTTCCTGATCAAAAATTGTAAACAAGTAAACAATCCTATTGTGAATCAGTGACCAGACTACTGTTTGCAGGATGTAACTGCCCCCAGGTGACCTTTTCTCCTCATCTGCTACTAGTGGCAGGTGGGCAGCTGTAGCAGAAAACCACCAGGCTCCTTTGTTACCTGCAAACAGCCTGCATTGTATATTTGCAGGTATGAAAAAAATTATTTCACTGATAGAAATGCTTTTGAGAAAGATGGATACCAAAGTCCCTCATACCAGGTTTTGCATTGTCAGACAATTCACCATTGTGATGGTTATATGGTAGTTATTATATAACCCAGTTCCCATTGGTTGCTTTTGTTTAGTACATTTAATATACTGTTTTTCAAACTGTACTGCAATTTATATTGTGCATATTTGCTGTTTCAGTTTATTTTATTTTAATTGGACCAGCTGTATTTTACATATGATGGGGATGCCATTGAAAATGAGCCTTGCCTCAGTGGCCTTGCACAACTCCTAGGGCGGGATTTTCAGCAGGGTGGACACAGCACTTGTGTCCATATTTCAGAGGAGTGCTGCATCCAAATGTCTCCACACTATTCCCTGACATTTGGATGCATTTACAATGATTTCCGCAGTGTACAGCAATCGCTGCCACAACTGTGAGGATCACATCCGTTTTGGGATGTAACTGCAGAATTCTGACCTGGGAGTTAGACCAAATTTTCGTGGCCTAACTCCCAGGACTAGATATTGCAACCACAATGAATGCAGCTCTTTGACTCCACTCCCCCTCCCCAGTGTGTAATAAACATTATTTACATCCTGTTGCCAGCAAGATGGCTGCCACATTGCACGGCTGTCTGTGAGCTCTCTTCTACTCTGCCAGGAGCTTGTATGTTTTATGCTCTAACTGCACTCTAACTGCATTTATGTTGACATTATAGGCAGGGCTATTTTATTAAGTTTTCTTTTAGTTTCAGGTTTAACTACTAGAGGGTTTTTTGTTTTGTTTTATAGTTGAGTTTGGAGTCTGATCCTACCTGCTGCCGAGAGCTAGAGTCCACATATCCATTTCAATCTGTCGTCGTTCCTCCTCAGGATAAGTGCTGCCGCCTCATCATGATCTACTTGCTTCAGCTAAACATTTAAGATACAATACTCCACAATATTTCCCAACTACCAAGGACCTGGCCTGCTTTTCATAAAACTACAGTTTAACATTGGTATCCTGTTCTGTTTTTCTTTATGCTTTCCATTACCTGTTGTGCCACTTCAGTGGAAGAAGTGCAGGAGACATTCAGGGAAGTGGGCGGTATCTGCAATCGGGTGGGAAGCTCAGTGACGTTCTCCGAGGTACTTCCGGTACCTAGGGCAAGCACAGCAATAAAGCTAAAAATACATAAGTTTAATGGGTGGCTGAAGGGTGGGTGTGCAGAAATGGGGTACGTGGTAGTGGGGGGTGGGGCAAGACATGGAACAATAAAGGGCTTTATGCCAAGGATTGGCTGCATCTCAACATCGAGGGTACAAGGGCATTCATACAGGGGCTGGAGAAGTACATTAAAAACAACATAGATTTAAACTGAGGAGGGGGAGGAGCTGAGTTGGATAGCAGGGAGGAGGCACCTTCCAGGGGAGACTGGAAGGCCTCGCCCCAGTGATGGAGGACAAGAATGAGGAGAAGTTACCAAGACAAAAGTGGAAGGGGGAGAGATCGGAAGAGGAGGGGCAGGACACAAGGTGGACTGTGGTATCCTTGAATGCAAGGAGCTTAGCAAACAAAGTGATAGAGTTCCAGGCAATGATGGTGGAGGGGGAGGTAGATATTGCCACCGTCTCAGAGACCTGGGCCACCCAGTACCATGACTGGGCTCTCACAATCCCGGGATACAAGGTGTTCTGCAGGGACCGGGAGGGAGGAAGGGGGGGGTGACAATTTATGTCAGAGAGGGGATACTGTGTACCAGGGAGGAAGGGGACGAGGGGAGGCCAGAAGCCATATGGGTATTACTCCAAAGCCCTAAAGGTAAGAAACTCAGGATGGGGGTGGTGTACAGGCCACCCTCACAGAACGAGGAGGTGGATAGGGAGCTGGGGGAGCAAATCAGGAAGGTCAGTGGCAAAGGGAAATACAGTTATAGTGGGAGACTTCAATCTACCTGGGGTTGACTGGCAGACAGTAACTACAGTACAAGCCAGGGAACAGGTGCTGCTGGAGGCTATCCAAGACAGTTACCTAGTGCAAGGGGTGATGGATCCTACTAATGAGGGGAACATACTGGACTTGGTGCTAACAAATGGAGACCAAGTCCAGGGTGCGATAGTGCAGGACCCTCTAGCAGGAAGTGACCACTGCTCAGTGTGGTTCCTCCTCAACACAGGGAGGGAGTCTGCTAAGGCCAGGACAAGAATGTTGGATTTCAAGAAGGCAAATTTTGCCAGAATGGGCAGCATCTTAGAGGGGTATTTAGCTGAAATTAATCCAGGGATGGATGCTGAACAGAAGTGGGCAATCATTAGGAAGGGGCTAAATGAGGCCACAAACATGTGTGCCAAATCTCAGAGTAAGAAGTCCAGGTAAAAAAAAAAAACTAGCTGGCTCAGCAAGGAGGTGGTGGGGAAGGTGAGGGAAAAAGATTGGCCTCATTAAGTTCAAAAAAATCTGGGCATGAGGAGGATAGAGAAGTGTTCTCAAAGGCATCTAGTGAGGTGACCAGGTCAGTCAGGGCAGCCAAGGCAGCAAAGGAGCTGAAGTTGGCTCAGGAGATTAGAAAGGTGGAAAAGGGGTTCTTTAAATACATAAGGGAGAAGAGGAGTTGTAGGGATGACATTGTTAGAATCAAGAGAGAGGGAGGATGGGCAGAACAAGGGGAAGATCAGGCAGAAGCACTCAATGAGTATTTCTGCTTGATGTTCCTAAAAAGATAAGGATGGCACAATACGCAGGGAAAGGCGAGCAGGGTGGGGGGGCAGAGATAACAGATGAGGTCATCCAAGAGGATCGAGTTCTGAAGGGCCTTAAAGGCTTGCGGGTGGACAAGGCACCAGGACCAGATGGTGTACACCCAAGGGTCCTGAAGGAACTGGAAGAGTTGTTGGCAGGCCCTCTGACAGACCTGTTCAACACCTCCTTAGAGATGGGGAATGTACCCAGGAACTGGAGGATGGCTCACATGAATTCCCTTCACAAGAGTGGACCCAAGGACCAACCTGGTAACTACAGACTGGTGAGCTTGACTTCCATAGTGGGGAAGTTGATGGAAACCATTCTGAAGGAGAGGTTGTTAACCTTTCTTGATAGCAGTGGCCTGTAGGATGAAAGACAGCATGGGTTTGTTACGGGAAGATCTTGCCAAACTAACCTGATCGACTTCTTCGACTGGGTCACTAGAGCGGTTAACAAAGGCCACGCTGTGGATGTCCTGTATCTGGACTTCAATAAGACTTCTGACTCTGTGCCACACAGGAGGGTAATGAGCAAGCTGAGGGATGTGGGAGCAGGGGAAAAACCTGGTGGGGTGGGTTGAGAGCTGCCTGCAGGGCAGACAACAGAGGGTAGTTGTAAGGTGGAGACATCCAAGCTTTGGCCAGTAATGAGTGGAGTACCGCAGGGTTCAGTGCTGGGCCCTGTTTTGTTCAATTACTTCATTGGAGACATTGTAGAGGGGGTAGGAGTAAGATCTGCCTGTTCATGTATGACACTAAGATTTGTGCAAAAGTGGACAATGTGGAAGAGAGGCAGGCACTCAGAGAGGATCTAGCTAAACTCGAACACTGGTCTAGGGAGTGGCAGTTGGGGTTTAACACTAAGAAGTACAAGGTCATGCACCTTGGAGCCAGAAATCCCAAGAACAGCTACTGGCTTGGGGGGAGTGCAGGTAATGGCTTCAGAGGAGGAAAGGGACCTGGGGGTAATAGTCATAGGGGACATGAAGGTATCTGCACAGTGTAGGAGAGCTTCAGCAAGGGCAAATAAGATGCTGTGGTGCACTGCCAGAGGGATCACCTCTTGAAAGGGGGAGGTCATCCTGCCATTGTATAGATCACTGGTAAGGCCACACTTGGAATACTGTACACAGTACTGGTGCCCATACCTCAAAAAGGATGTGAGATTACTGGAGGGGGTGCAGCTTACAGCTACAAAAATGATCATGGGACTAAGGGAGTTACCATATGAGGAAAGGTTGAAAGAGCTCAATATGTACTCACTGGAAGACAGAAGGGTAAGATGGGACATAATAGAGACCTTTAAGGACTTGAAAGGCATAAACAAAGTCAGGGAGGGAGGATTGTTCCACTTAAAGGGGGGAAGGGTCACTAGGGGGCGCAGTCTGAAGTTGGAAAGGGGGAAGGTTTAGGAGGGAGATGAGGAGGCATTACTTCATAGAGAGAGTGGTGTTAGCCTGGAACGCACTGCCGGAGGAGTTAATACCTCAAAGGACAGTGGATAGCTTTGAGCGGAGTTGGGATAGAGTCAAGGGCAGGGTTAGTACAGACAAAAACACAAAGGGAGGGAAGGACCGGAAAAAAGAAGGAAGAGAGTGGTTTGGGTGGGGGTGGTGCAGCGGTAGTGATTTGAAACTAAGAGCTGCACAACTGGGCAGACTTGATAGATCTGTGGGCCTTTTTCTGCCAGCAATTTCATATGTTTGTATGCTTCCCATCCCACTGTGGTGAGTCCAGCTGGAGTTTCGTTTTTATGGATTTCTTTTCTACAAGAGTGTGTGGCAGAAATGGTTGAACTGTCTGCTGCTGATTAAATGGTTATACTACTGATTAACTGGCTGCACTGTGATCAAATTGGTTTCTTTGGACCAGTTGTTTGATTCAAGGATTTTTGTCTGGCTTCCCCTGCCGAATCCTGGCAGAACTTCAGACTGACAAGTGTCCACCTGCAGGAGTGCTCCCTAACTCAATCAGCTGTTAGGGGCATTGCCGAGTGTCCTCCGGAATTTTTCCTGTGCCGCAGGACTGTCAGTGCTAGCTGCTTCTTGCTCTGTTTATATTTTGAATGGACATTTGATTAAAACTGGAGCCAGATAGCTGCATTGCCATAAGCTACTATATACTACCTATTTGTTTTGCTTAGTGTCCTGTTTGACATAGCCAAGAGCACTTAAGTGGGTGGTGAGAGTAGCTTGCTTCAGCGGAATTTTAATGTTTTGGGATCACTGTGAGAGGGTGATTCCTGGTCTTTGAGGGGTCTCCTTTAGGGATCTGGAGTTGTTGTGAGAGAGATCTCCTACCCTCCCCCTCCCGCCTTGCTTCTTGTGTTTGCTACAGACTGTTATTTAAAACTTTCAATCTTCAATAATTGATTCCTTTTCTAACTCTGAATCCAGACTCGAATTCTAGACTTCAGTTTAGCTATTTTTTATCTATTTTATTTAATTTTTGTTATTTATTAATGTTGGAGTGTGTTGGTGTATGATTGTTGATATGTGCTTAGTGTCAATGCTGAGTGATTGTTGTGGGATTGATGGATTAGTTTTGTTAACTGATTTCATTTTACCAGCAGGGAGGGTGGTTTAAGTAAGGCAGGAGTGTATTAGCTCTGTGAAGAATTGTGAACTATAAAAGATATTTAGCTCTCATTCCTATACTAGTATAGGATGTGTAGAGGCATCGTCATTAGGCATATCTACTCTGGAGAGCACCTGCGGCTGCTTTGTCCTTTCGCAGGAGTCCCAGTAGTTATCCCCAAAGAAGTTCTCAGCACTGCAGGGAACTGGGAATCTGGCAAAGGTGGGAAAAACTCTGCAGAGGAGATCCTGAGTATAATAACTAGGGGATGAGGACTGGTGTGGTGGGGTCAAGGAGATGCCCAGGGAAGGTACAAAACCAGGACAGGGGACTGCCATACTTGGTTCCCCTCACCAGGGCCCTGCCAAATGTCAACAAATAGGTTGAAGTCTGACCAGCCAGCTCTACTCCTCCCCTTCGGGATGTTCTCTGTAATGCTAGGTCACTGAGGAATAAGACAGCAGTAATGGAGGCATTCATCGCTGATTCCTCAGCTGACCTTGTTTGTATTATGGAAACCGGACTGGGCAATGACTCCAGCCCCATTCTGGGAGCATCTGTCCTGCATGGTTATCCTATAGTACAGTGCTCAAGGAGGGACCTTAGAGGGGAAGGGGTGGCCATCTGTTTTAGAGCCACCCTGGGATTCACTGCACTCCCTATAACTTTCAGGTCCTGTGAATGTGTGATGGCTAGATGTGGTTCAGGTGTCAATGGCAGAATCATTCTCATCTACCATCACCCTGGGGGCTGGGAGTGAGTTTCTGCAGGAATGGGCAGACTTCATTGCTGAATAGGTGTTGGGAGATCCCAGATTGTTGGTTCTAAGGGAGTTCAACACATGGATCGATGATGAATCTTTGCAATTTGCCCAGGAGCTCCTTCAACTGATATTTTCAATGGGACTGACACATGCCATTACCTCTGCTACCCATCAGCTTGGTAACACACCAGACCTGATCTTCTCATCAGCACTTGAAGTTTGTGTGGTCAAGGTTTATCTGGTCTCATGGTTGGATCATCATGCAGTGTCATTCCAGAGTTGGGTCCCCTGTTTAAATATCCATCTGTGGAGACTACCCAGTGTCATCCTAAACATAAATTGGAGCCTCACAAACTCCAGGAGGCACTGGATGTCTTGGGTATGTTGCTGGCTTGTGCATGGGGCCCAAAGGTGGCTGTGGAGCATTATAACCTGATGCTCGTGACTGTCCTGGACACTATTGCACCTTTTCACGTTCAGTCCTTGACCTTCCATTGTAGTTCATCTTGGTACTATGCTGAACTGCATCAGTTGAAGATTAAGGGACAGAGGTTGGAGTGTTCCTGGAGGAGACCTGGGTCTATGGAGGACAAATTGATGCTAAAAATTTACTATGTTACATATCAGTGGGCAATCGATCTGAAAAAGGCAGAGTTCCTGTCCCGATCCATTGCCGCAGGGGAAAAATTGTCCAGCTCAGCTATTTTGCACTATAGACAGGTTGCTGAATCCTCCCTGTCTGCAGTCTATTAGGGTGTTTTCTACAGAAAGGTGTGAGGAGTTTGGCTGAGTTTTTATTGACAAGGTGTCAGACATTAGATCGAGTATCTCCTAGGTGGCCCAGCTTGGGCCAGCAATGGTCGTGCCTTATATGATATAGATCTGCCTTCCTGGGATGAGTTTCAACCTGTTTCAGAGGCTAAGGTACTCTGGGGTAGTGTCCAGCTTGCACCCTATCACCTGTATGCTGGACCTGGAACCTACATGGCTGCATCTAGGCTGTGGTGAGTTCCTGGGTCCAGTGTTCACTGAGATTATAAATGGGTCCCTTAGGGAGGATGTCTTCCCAACAGCCTTGAAAAAGGCAGTGGTTAAACCCTTTCTGAAGAAACCATCACTGGACCCTGATGTTCTTGCGATTTACAGACCTAGCTCTAACCTCTCCTTTTTGAGGAAGGTTATCGAGAAGGTGATGGTGGAGCAGCTAACAGATCACCTGGAATCTTTCTCCATCTATGAACCTCTCCAGTCTGACTTTTAGTCCTGACAGCACTGAGACTGTTCTCGTTAGGGTAACTCATGACCTCCTCCTAGCGTGGGGTCAAGGGCAGCATTCTATTCTGCTGCTCTTGGACCTACTGCATCTTCAGCATTTGACGCAGTTGACCATGGAGTGCTTCTGGATTGCCTACAGGACTATGTGGGTCTCTCTGGTGCAGTTTTGCTCTGGTTTAAATCCTGCTTAGTTGGGAGGACACAGCAGGTTGCTCTGGGGAATTTTACCTCGGGGGCCTATGTGCTCTCCTATGGAGTCCTGCAAGGCTCAATCCTGGCCCCTGTTTTGTTCTCTATGTACATGCTGCCACTGGAGGAGATCATTAGACAGAATGGCATCAGGTTTCACTGCAATGCAGATGACACCCAGCTGCACATGTCATGTTCCCCTTATGGTACAACTGCAGCCTCAGTGCTGAGTCAGTGCTGGTATGGGGTCATGATGCTGTGGATGAAACTGCACATTAAACCTAAGCACGGAAAACAGCATGCAGCAATGCAGTGGAGACACATAATGCCGTCTGCACATGAACCCACACACCTGATTCTTCAGTTTGTTTTGTTTTTCCCCCCACATCGTCCAGAATAAATATAATCAACTCCACGAGGGTGTGGACAGCAGGGCAAGTTAAAAAGCCGACTGCGGAACTTAGTTGTGGCTTCACAGTTGGAATGTAAAAACAATTTCCCAAGCAGTGTTTCATTCAGATCCTGGTCTTTCCCCTCATCTACTGCTGGGTAGGGTGCTCTAGCCACTCTACCACAGGGACGGCTCGACCAAGCACCCGACTGGCAGTGGTTGCATCCACTTCCTCTTTAGTACGGAGTGACTGGGTGTAGCGATATAGTTGAATCATTCATATACCCCGTTGCTGTCATACCATATGCACTACTGACTGTGCGGTTCTTCATGCGCAGTTTAGTCCATGCTATACTGACCCGGTACCATCAGTACTTGGCTGATATCAATGACTGGATGGAACTGAACTGGTTGTGTCTTAACCCAGGTAAGACAGAGGTCATGGTAATCAAGCTGGGTTGTCAAGGCATGGCTGCCAGGGATGGTATGGCTCTCCCATTGTTGGGTGGCCAACCTCGCTTGGCAACTGATACAGTAAAGGACCTGGGAGTCATTTTGGACAGTGGATTGGTGCCAGAGCAGCACGTATCTGTTGTCCAGTCTGGCTTTTATCATCTTCAGAATATTGCCAGGATTAGGCTATTTCTTGCTCTCAATGACCTGGAAACGATCGTCCATGCTTTTGTCACTTCAGAGTTAGACTATTGTAATGCTCTTTCCCTAGGGTTATCTGGAGGTTTGATGTGTTGGCTTTAACTGGTACAGAATGCTGCAGCTCGGATGATTGTGAGCTCTTCATGGAGCCAGCATATCACACCAGTCCTGTGAGCGCTGCACTATCAGTGCAATGACACATCAGCTTCAAGATCTGCTTATTAACTTACAAAGCCCTACGCAGTCTGGGTCCCAACTACTTAAAAGAGCTCCTGTTTCCCTACCACCCAATGCTCCTCCTCCACTTCACCCATGTAGGCCTGTTCATTGTCTTCCCATCTAGATTGAAACTATCTGGGGACAGAGCTTTTGGGGTTGGGGCTCCAGCACTTTGGAATGCATTTCTTTGGAACAACTGAATGGAAAACTCAGTGGAGGCCTTCAAAGGCTCTTTGAAAACTTATTTATTTTGTAAAGCCTTCTATGATTATGTATTGCCTCTACTTATTTTACTGTGGTTTAATACTATTGTTTGACTTTGTTACTCTGCACAGTGCTCAGAGCCTTTTTGGATTAGGTGATTTATAAATAGACTTTGCCTTGCCTTGCCATTATTATTATTATTAGCATTATTATTGGTATGGCATTTCTTTAGGAAGACACAAAGGTGAGCAATGTGGTGTACAGTGTGTATAATTGATATGGCCATTTTAGCCATTCAGTGAAGGGTTACAGTATAAACTGCTATTTAAGATTCAGACAGAAACACATTCTCCATCAGATGATACACAAGGTTGTACTGTACCTATTACATGATAGAGTAGCTTCTGGAACAATAAAACCCTACCACCTAGGCTGGGATTGGCATGACTGGAAACCAGGAAAAATTCAGGGGGTCCTCAGGCTAAGTGGGTTCCCATGAATGGGCCATAGCCACCCCACAAATTTGTTTTTTTTGGGGGGGATTGAAGAGCCCCAGGCCTCTTAATGAAATGGCAGTTTACATTTTTTTAAATTGTGAGCCCCCCCCGGACAGCTGACCTGTTAAGTCATCCAACAACACCCCGGGTCCGACCCACACAGCTGCCCAATCACATTGTTCATCCTACTTGCTGCCTGCCCTACATAGAAACATAGAATTTGATGGCAGATAAGGACTGCTTGGCCCATTCAGTCTGCCCACTTCTCCCTACCTGCACTTATACCTCACACTGAGCCAACTCTAAAGCTCTTTCTCTCTCCCCCATTCCTTTCCATAATGATTCCCTTGTGCCCTGTTAGCATTGACTCTCTCTCTCTCTCTCTCTCTCTCTCTCTCAGGCACTTGCACTCTTCATTTGACTGTGCAAGAACATCAGTGGTGGTATTAGTATAAGCCTCACAGTTAACTACAGAGTATCTAAAACCTAGAGGGTTCTGGGGGCCTAGGCAGTCCCCAGAGCTTCACCATTAATTCAGCAGCCAAGGAAAATATAAAGAGAGGGACGAATTTTGCCATGCTACCATGGGTTTCAGGTGGGCATCCAAAAGACAATTTCCCCTGTGGCCCCAATTGCTGCAGTTTGATCCTGCATCAACCAAGATATGGCAAAACATGGTCTTGGCAAGGAAGATGTTAGAATAGTCTGGACAGTGCTGATTTACTGAAACCCTATGCTGTGTGCTTAGTAGGCCACCTGTGTAGTAAGCTTGGATGCTGCTGTCTAAGCCAGGTACTGACACGGAATACCCTCACTACCACCGACTACCCTCCTCAACCTCAGACTAGTATGGGATAGCATCCCATACTGAAGAACAGGAGGATGCTAGAGTGCCCCATTGTGGACAAACTAACACAGCTTTTAAATGACCCACACACATATTTGAAGCATATGGGCTGCCAAAGACTACAGCTTGGCAGCCCTAGTAGAACCTAGCTTAAGGATACCATTGGATCATTATTTGAAACAGATCTGTATAGATTGCTCAGAGAAGGGAGAAACTGCCACAGCACAGAAAGAACAATCTTTAGCTGCACTTGTATCTACACATCTTATCTGATGCAGAGGGAGGAGAGAGAAAAGGCAGCTTGCATACCTGCTGCAGTTGCTACTGCCACTGAAAACTGTGAGGAGGTGATCCAACCAAGAACTGCTACAGAGTCTGGAAAACCATATGTGGATGACAAACCACTCTTGAATATGCTATCTGACTATGGTTTGATAAAATAAATTGGGCAACACACAGCCTGCCCACTGGCAACAGAAGTTCCAGCCATGAAGATGTACAGGGTATTTACAACACAGTGGGTAGGATTTTCAAAGATCAAACAAGATGCATCTGCCCCTGTTTTCAAAGCAGAAAATGTATCCAAACCTGTTATGCCACCTATTAAATGGCAGATAATCCAGGTTGTTGGCTTTGCTGAATGCGTAAGTATGGATTTGAGAAGTCCGGACAAATGCTGTGATTTTATCTTTTCTGTTTTCTGCAGACGTTTGCAGTGTGACTCAGTGTCCACTATGAATTCTTTTAGAGATTCAGAGGGTTGTAGTGCATTCCACAGTTGTTGTTCCAATAACCAGGGCAGATGTGCTTGGGAAAATGGTCTTTGAAGTTGCATACAGGGTGACAGTGTCCCTTTGACTTGCTCTGGGAGTGTGTTGAACTAGGAAATTGCAGTCCCTCTCAGAAGCAAGCACAAGGCATTGGAAATATGCCAGGAATCAGTCCAACCATTTAACTCAGTACCTCCTGGGTGTCCATTTTGTGTCAGGTAAACAATGGATAGTTCAGACTTCATATGGAGCTATTGAGGTAAAGAGTTAAAATCGAGGCTTGAAATTGCTCAAGCCAGTAAACAGCATCTTCATGAGGTAAGGCTGAGAAGGTTACTGGCTATAGGCTGGTATGGACCATGGACTGAGGTGAAATAGTCTTAATGCAGGCAAGTTCCTTCTGAGTGCTTTGCATAGCTGGTGCTCCCTGAGCTGAGATGGAAGACTGGATGTTGTACAGGATGGTTTCTATTTTGTAGCCCCATGCCCTTGAGGTGGATGAAGGTGGAACTCCGGACACTCTGGTGCCCATATCGGCATCTTTGTCAGACATTGTGGTTGGAGGCGAGCTTTGTTTCACTGAGCGAAGGTCATAAAGGTGAAAAGGAGTTGCCATCATGCAGGAGACTGGACGTCGTGGAGTAGATGTAGTGCCAAGAAGAAAATATTGTTGTAAACAAAAAGTACAATTATTTGTAAACAAAGTCCATCAAATGATGTCATAATAAACAATTCCAGCTCAATTCAGTGTTGTCTGTTATTTAAATAAAGGTTTCGTTTTAAAAATAAGCTATTTGTTGCAGTGTCCATTCATTTCAATAGGTTTGCCATTGATTTCTATGGAGTGAGGCCATTTTAGTGCACTTCACAAGATGGCCACCGAACTCTGACATACAGTTCCTGTATTCCTTGACTGTAGTGAGATGGCCATCAGCAGGGGTGGTCACTTCCTGTGTTGCTATTTTGTTGCACATAAGAGGGAGGCTTCTTGCAAGGGACAAAATGGCAATTGCCGCACCGCTGTGCTTCTTCCCTAGCTGAAATGGTGGGAATTTCTTTCTGTGGTGAGTGACAAAATGCTGGGGGATCATCTGTATTTATTTGCTGCACTCTGTTTTGGTTTATGGAGCTTTGTTTTCTTCTTTTTTTTTTTTGGTCTCCTAGACTTTGTACTGTTTTGTTCTGCCCCCAGAGTTTGTTTTCTGTCTCTCTCCCCCCTTTATTTCTGTATGCTTTGCTTGTGCTTTGGTTTTAGTAAATGACTTTGTGTGAGTCTGTTCCTTTTATTTATTTTCCTTTTCTTGTTGTGTTTCTCCTGCCCTGTTTTATTTAGATGGCGGCTCCATGTTGCTGTGCCGAAAGTGGCAGGTTTATGTGCAGCATGGAGTCTGGGAGCAGTCGCCCATTACAGTTGCGGTCCTGCACTTTAATTTATTTGTTTAATTTGTTGAGGGCCATTCTGAGCTGGCCGACTGGGTGAAGGTGCTCCATGCAACTTGTTTGTAGCCTGGTGAGTTGGGGATCAGGAACAGAGGCTCGGCTTTTGTGGCATGGTAAATTAGATCACGACAGGTGGCAGGAGCAGAGCCGCAGTCCTGTGTGTCTTTATTTTATTAATATTTGTTGAAATGCCTTTGAGAGCATGGTACGCTGATTGTTCTGGGCAGCTGCAGCAGTACGGGGAGTGGCTCACCCATAGTTGCAGGGGTTCAGGAGGAGCAGGGGTTCTGTATGGCTGCTGGCACAATGGAAGCCATGGCTGCTGTCCGTGTGGCTGCAGGGGATGGCAGAGTCTTCTGGAGCTGTGGCATGTGTGGAGTCGCTTGTGGGTGGAAAGCAGCCTTGAGTGTCCCCATTTGTGGAGTAGCTGCAAGTGGCTGTGAAGGAAAGGGATGGCCCGTTGAGTTGTGGCTGTTGGCCACAAAGTCCCATTTCTATATTTATTTTTGAGTTGTGGGTAGCTGGAAGGGCTTACTTTGTGGCCCGGGGCCATTGAGCGGCACTGCAGTAGTAAAGAGCGACTGTGAGCATGAGGAGCCACCTTAGAACAGCCAGGAGGACTGAGCAAAAAATGGAGCAGAAAGCTTGGTACTGTTATTTTTATTGAGTTTATTTGTTGACTTTGCTGTGATCCTCACTGGGAGAGACACTGTATTTATAGCTGCAGTTGGGAGGAATAGAGGGAGGACATTTGGCAAAATGGAGCAGTTTGAAAATGTTGCAATAGGCAGGGAGTTCCATGCAGGCTTGCTGCCGTGAGGTGAGAGCTGCTGGAAGGGATCTTGCAGTTTGGAGCTCCATGGTGGCCAGGGTGGCAGAATTTAATTGCTGACAGAACATTTATTTAGGAGCAGCTGCTAGCAGTCCCATAGTGGTAATGTCTAAATGGTTCAGTATTGCAGGAGGGCTGCAGATAAAAGCAGGAGACAGTTCATTTTTTCCCACTGCAGCCAGGGCTGAGGTGCAGTAACATCTAAGCTGTTCAGGCATACTGGGACAAGTGACTTGGGGTACCTAGCAGCAGACAAGCGAGATGGGGTCTGGACAGAAGAAGGGCTGCATTCTCCACCATGTGTGGCATTTTGGTTTTGTTCTGCCACTAAGGACCCTTACCTTCTTTCTGTTCTGCCAGGCCCATCTGTGGCTGCTGCAGTAGACATCTTGCTGGACCATATGAAATACTAAGACAGACACGCAAAATAATAAACAAGCAGGTTTATTCATAAATTGTAGAGACATCGGAAGGTAACTTCATCTCACCATGAGGTTCAGGAACAGACTGACTGACTAAATTACTGACTAAAGGGGTTTCTAGCTCCTGCTAAACTGAAATTAGCATACAGATTATAATAATGACCCTAACTTGCTAAAATTGCCTTGTGTTCTTAAAGGGGCAGCAACTAGATTAGCCCCATACTTAAGCTGTGCTCCACAGCACAATCTCAGAAAATAGCTGCAACACACAATTTTGGAAAGTAGCAGGGACACTAAAATCCATAATGTGGCAGTGTCATATAGTGTTAGAACGTGGCAGAGATACACAATTTTGAAATGTGGGAGACACGTAGTTGTGCAAGGTGGCAGGGATATGTATTTCGTAATGTGTCTTAGATGCATTAATTTGGCATGTGCTGGTGATGCACAATTTCAAAACATGGTTGGTATGCTTTATTTCAGATTGTGGTGGCAACATTCAATTTCAGAATGTGGCATGGACATGGAATCTCAGTACTGGCAGTGACACAGTTTCAGAATGTGGTAGTCACATGCAGTTTACAGAATGTGGTTGGGATGTGCAGTTTTGGAATATGGTGGGAATACCAGTTTTCAGAATGTGACAATGATAGGCAATATTGGAATGTGGAAGTTTACATACAATTTCAGAATGTGGCAAGCAGGTACAATTTTACAATGTAGAGGACACATGTAGTTTCAGAATGTGGCAGTGATGCACAATGACACACACATTCGGGATGTGGTGGTGACGCTCAGTCTTGGAATGTGGCAGTGATGCACAATTTCTGAATGTGGTGGTGACGCACAATTTTGTAATGTGGGCGGTGATGCTCAGTTTTGGAATGTGGTCGTGATGCACAATTTCAGAATGTGGAGGTGATGCACAATTTTGGAATGTGGTGGTGACGCACAGTTTCAGAATGTGGTAATGACTCACAATTTCAGAATGTGGTGGTGATGCACAGTTTCAGAATATGGCAACACCACACAATTTCTGAATGTGGTGGTGACACAGAAATTTGGAATGTGGTAGTGATGCGCAATTTGGAATGAGGTGTTGATGCACAATTTCAGAATGTGGTGGACACACACAAATTCAGAATGTGGCAGATATAAAGAAATTAGGAATACGGTGGTGACACACAAATCTGGAATGTGGCGGTGCCGCACAATTTCTGAATGTGGTGGTGAAGCACAATTTTGGAATGTGGCAGTGATGAAGAAATTCAGAAGGTGGTGGTAATGCACTAATTCGGAATGTGGCAGTGCCGCACAATTTCAGAATGTGGCAGTGATGAACAAATTCAGAATGTGGTGGTGATGGACAATTTCGGAATGTGGCAGTGATGCACAGTTTCTAAATGTGGTGGTGACGCACAATTTCGGTATGTGACGTGACACACAAATTTGGAATGCGGTGATGCTCAATTTTGGAATGTGGCAGGGGCGCTCCATTTCAGAATGTGGCTGTGATGCACAATTTCAGAATGTGGCAGTGATTCTCCCTTTCGAAATATGGTGGTGATGCTCAGTTTTGGAATGTGGTGGTAATGCGCAGTTTCAGAATGTGACGGAGACACAATTTTGGAATGGTACAATGACACAATTTTGGAATGTGACGGGGATCGTTTCAGAATGTGGCATTAAAAAACACAACTTCCGAATGTGGTGTGGATGTGTAATTTTGGAATGTGGCAAGGATGTCCAATTTTGGAATATGGCTGGAATGCACAATGTCAGATTGTGTGGGAATGTAATGCCCAATTTTGAAATGTAGTGGGTGCATACAGTTCTGGAACTTGACAAGGACAAGCAGTTTCAAAATAAAACGGTGTGTCCTGTCACATTCTGACAGTGTTCATCCTTACTATAATCCAGAACTGCCAGTTCCTCTATATGCGTCCCTGTCACACTCTGAGATTGAGTGTCCCACCACACTGCAAGATGACACATCCCTGCTGCATGCCAAGATTGCATGTCCCCCCCCAACATTCTAAAATTGTGCACCACTTTGACATTCTATACCTTGGTTCAGCGCTGCAATCCAAAATCACCTCCTGATGTGTTCTAAACTATAATACCATGTATCTGAACATTCTGGAAATGCAACCACGTCAGGCAACCCTGTGTCTTTTTTTTCTTTTCAATGATTACTGCAGCTAGTTTCTATAACTTTGGAGAAATCGTCCTATAAGGTTGCTGACAGGGAAGACTGTTGTGAGTTCTGGTTGTGATATCACCAGTGGCTCTTCACTGAAATTGGTTTTTTGAACAGGGAGTGAAATCAGGGTTACAAAATAGATCATAACTTTAAGAGATAGTGTAGAAACCTAATTTTGGTACAAGATTTGTTGGTGTAGGCAGATTCTAATTCTGCAATGTAGTACTTTGACCAGACTCCCTCTGTTCCACCACATTCTGTTCACAATTTTCGATTACTGTACCTCATTACATTATATGTTGATTTTCAGTTTATTTATTAATATGCCTAGATCTTTTTCCTTCTCATGTGATCTTATTACCTTTCCACCAAGTTTATGTTCTTCTTTCACATTGTTTTTCCCAAAGTGCATGATTGCTTACTTCTCCAAGTTAAAACTCATATCCCAGACTTCTGGTTCCACCTATTGCAGACATAAAATGCTTCAGCTCCCTACCTCAATGAAGAACCAAAATTAATCTACTATCGGGGGATGCATTTCTGAAGGGTACTAGCCCATAGTCAAGTTACCTGTCTGCTGCAGAACTGATGGTGACAAAATCAAAAGGTAAAGACTTGTCTTACAAGCAGAAATGTGTGGCTGCCGTGAGGGATCAGAACCACAGCAGATCCTGCTTAAAGAACTAGGAGTCGGCCAGTGGGTACAGTGGTGACAAAGCTGAAGAAAGCTTCACAATCAAATCAAAGAGGCTGTTTCTTAAACTATGAATGCTTGGTGCCTCTATGGAACAGACAGAAACAACCATAGCTGCTACTTCAGAGTGCTTACAGGAGCTCCAGCAGTGTACTGCTGACCTAGGGAAGGCCTCATAGACACCTCGGCCTCAGTGGAACAGCAATGGATGACTCTCAGGTTTCTGCCCTGCAAGACATGAGTTTACAGAGGATAGACGCCTCCAGCTCCACTCCCAGTGCAATATCAGGATCCATGGGATCCCAGAGGCACAGAGCAAGGGGACATGGCAACCTTTATAGATTCATTCCTAAAAGAAATGTTGAACTTGCCAAAAGAAGAGCTGCTGTAGACTGAGTGTTCCCTCTGGGCCCTAGTTCCCCACCCCCCGACTCCAAGGCAAGACTGGTTCATGGGTCTACTTTTGTTAGACTATAGAACCAAAAGCAAAATATTGTTTGCTGCATGGGATAAAAACAAGGTTCACTTTGGGGATGGCCAAATATATTTCAACCATGATTTTTGCTCCCCTTCCCTCCTGAAATATAAAATGCTACTAGACATTGACAGGGAACTCATGAACCAAAACATCAAAATGCAAATTATTGTACCTGCACGGTTTAAAATTTACACTGAGCAAGGAGTGACTTTCTTCAGAACTCTAGCTGAAGCTAAAGCCCCTCCTCAAAAAACAAGGCCTCCCACCTGATCTAATTTCACCACCAGATCCAGCACTTGAAATGTTGACATCCTGACATGTTGTTACCCCTCCGAAAAAAAGAGGCAGACAGCAGACTCACCATTGAACAAACCCCAGAAGACTCAAGCCAAGGATGGCACTGAAAGGAGCAGATGAATCCTCTATCAAAAATCGAACTGCCAATACAAGGACTGCATCCTGGAACTGAGTTAAAGCAGCACTGGCAGTGTAGTGCATATCCTTTATAGAACAACTGCTCAAATGTGTATTTATCAGTTTAACAAAAGGTTCATGCAGTGCTATGATGTTTCTTCCTATACAGCATTTCATTCCCAGATGTGCAGACAGGCTCCTCAGCCCCATCCCCACCTCTACCCAGGCAACTACCTCCCCAAACTTACATGGAGCAACAATTCCTCAAGGATTGCCCTCCACATTGGGACAAAGGCAGGTGAGAGCCATCATCCCTCTCACCCAGTGACTTGCATCCAGGCAAGCTCTAGGTGTCCAGACAGTGGTGCAGACCAGGGAAGGTGCACAGGGCTTCATGTAACCCCCACTTCCATTTTTGTTTTCTTGTCCCTTAATTGCGGCAGTATGTTGGTGTGGAACATGGAGGTGCACACACTACAGAACCATGGTTACCTTCCACTAATGCCTCATAGTCATAAGCTTGCACTGCCATGCACACTTCACCAGCTGGCAGCCAAGAGCGAAGACATGCCTCCCCACCCAGGAGGGAGGAGAGCAGTCCAGTAGATGCTCAATTCTCTCTTCCCCTGGCCAACCCCCAGCAACCTGTGCTCGTCCCTGAAGCCAGGTTGCCAGCACTGCAGGCATTAGCATGACTGCCATGCCACTGAACCAGCATCTTATGATGTTTAAGAGGGGGCTTATGTACTGTTAATTTGAACCAACTCAGTTTTTTCATGGGGCGTTGTTTAACAACATATGAAGTACCCCAGTGTGCTTCATTTCATACCAGGTAGAAATAGTACCTTTAAGGGAAAAGAAAGGAAGCAGAGGCTCTTGTATTATTATGGCTGTGCCACAATCTAGGTGGAGCATAGAGGCACACATCAATTCACTAAGTGTTCTTGCGCCCGATGATCAGATTGAATCAGAGACAGTGAGATCAGGAAGAAGGGATGAGATATTTCCACTTTCACCTCTAAGTTGCTTAAAGGTTCATATTGTAGCATGGCAAGGAGGTCCTCTGGTTAATTGGGGGGAAATAAAATATAAAGAATTTTCAGCCCTAATTGGTCATCCATATGTGGACACTATTAGAGAGGCAGGAACAGGTCCCTGGAGGTAACCAAATAGACTTGGGGGGGCAAGAGATATGGACTTGAGGTTCCCCTACTTGCAACCACATAGATGCTGATGAGAGTGGTGTACTCCAGTTTTGTAGACACTGCATGGCTGGGGGACGCCTGACAACAAGGATAGCCTGAGCAACATCACAGTGGCGCACTGTATTCATGGCATGATACCTCCAGTGGAATGGCCCAGGGGAGCCCTAGGCAAAGTGAAAAATTGCCACTGGTGCCCTGCGCAAGTAAGATGAGCAACTCCAACCCCACTCAATCTGGAAGGGCGCAGCACACTTTTTGACCACCATGGGGGCCAGAGGGTGGAACCTCAGGAAGAGCAGTGTCACAACTACTGCCTCCAGTAGGACACATCTGCCTCCAGAAGGAGAAAAGGAAACTGAATCTTCATGCAAGGGCTGTGCACCTGGAAGATCAGGGATTCTAGCAGGCCAACAGATTAATGGCTGCCAAAAATAGGACGCAGCCGTGTTCATGGTAGATGCTCTTGGCCATGATATTGGGGCACCCCTATGCAATGGAATTCCACCAGTGGTGTGGTGCAATGTGCTGACTGATGGGGAGGACCTCTCCCGGACATGTGTAATAAGATACCACATAATGAGAACAAACAGACAAATGGTACATTGACCCCCTAGTATGTGCTCACATATATCAGTTAAATCAGCACATGTATGGATATCATGGGAAGGGGGAGTCAGTTTGCTCACCCAATTCTGCCTAGCTCAATAATCTTGATCAGTGCACTGGATGGGGGGGAGAGTGTCAGAAGTAAAACATCTATATAATGCTGACATTGGGAATAGCAGTCACAAAGAACTATGGGAGGTTAAGAGAGCAGGGATGTGGTTCAATAAGCACGGACTTCACATAGTATCTGTTGATTTGTAGACATTGCCCTGCTGCACAAATTCTATCTACACTTTGACAGAGAGTCATCGTTACCACTTGAAGTCCAAGGTCAATTTGTGGCCTCTCAGTTTTCTGTTCTTTTAAATGTAAATAGTTCACAGTTCACAAGTTGTTTTCCTTGAATGATCTGACTTCAGCCCCACGCACTGTGCCACTGGGGGGATCTCCCAGAACAAAACCAAGATGTAGATACTTCGGGTTATCAGGTATAATGTTAAGCGACTAAAGCCCTATTGATAGAAAAAGACTCCAGCAAGATCTTAAAATGTAGGGGTGCCATGATAACTCTGCTCCAGGTAATTCACCTTTCTGATCAGGAGCACAGCAAACTAAGGCAATCATGGGTAGGAGTGGAGAATGTGGTATCATATACAGTGCATACACACAGAAGGAAGTAGTCCTATCGTGCAGTAAAATTAAACCCTGAAATTACTGATGTGGCCAGAGACCCAGAAGGGCAGTATGTTTGCATTAGGGGAATATATCGATCTATCAGGTGCATAATCCCTAACATATACACACCTAACTCAAACAGGAGAATCTAGACATTTTCAAAACTACTTTATTTGCTCATACATACTCCTTGTTGAAGCAGTCTCTTCCTAGTGGATGGGGATTCTGAAGGTGTAATCAAGCCAGCTGTGGACAGGTCTGGGAGGGGAAGGCACATAGTAGAATAGGACAGTGCATTTAGCAGTTGTCACAAGAACTGGCTTGGGGAAGGGTCCTATAACCTGCAGAGAGAAACTATACTTTCTGGTCCCACCCTGAACAGACCTACTCTCACACAGACTTCTTCCTCTTGTCTGCAGAGGGGGGTTAAAGCAGCAGAGGACAGCCAGACTGACTTTACCACGCTGTCAGACCATGCACCAGTCCATCTAGACGAGGTGTTCTCAAATGGTGAGGCCAGCTTCCCTGGGGAGGCCCCAGCCTGTTCCAGGGGAGGCTCAAGCAAATCTAAAAAAGTACTGCATTTAAATTTTGAGTTTTATGTATTTTGTGTGAAGAGATGAAGCAAACTTTAAGAGGATAATAGTAGGTGAATTTTATGTATTTATTTACTAATAGGTGACAAGGGAAGGTGAATGAGCAAGGCTCATTTCAAGTGTGTACCGGGAAGGGTAGATAGTGAATACATTTCAAAAGGTAACTACAAAACAATCAAGAAATACACAATGAACAATATGCAAACAAATATGAACAATAAACTAATAATGAGTGCTGGTAATTGATCAATTTGTAAACTGATGGCAGAACAGCCCAAATACAAGGGTTGAGTATAGAAGTGCTAAGAGCAATAGCAGTGGAAGGAGGAAAGTAATCCCTGAGAAGTTGCTTAGAGCAGGAAGGAGGGGGAGAGGCAAAGTATGTAGGAAGGTTATTTCATATAGAGAGGAAACAGAGAAAGTAGTCTGACCCATGAAGGTACTACAACAAGGGGTAACAATGGTTCAAGAATGAAAATAGCAGAGCAAGTAGGCTGGCCAGTGGGAGGAGGAGGGATAGGTTACAATAAGCTGAATAATAATATTAGTTTATTTATTTGTTATTCAGATAACACCTTTGAGCACAGGAGCTCTTTTCAAAGGTTCCACATCAGTATAAGACAAAAACTGAATGAAAGAACTGAATGTGAGCCAAGCACCAAAGGGGTTCAATTTATTCTTGGTGTACTGCGCAGTACAGTATGTTATTTTCCCTTGGGAGTCCAAAGATTATTTCAGTTTTGGGGAGGCTCAAATCTTTTCCATGGATTTGGGAGGCTCACTGTGACAAACTCTAAGAACTACTGATCTACACCTCAGCCTGCTCCAAACACAGAAATCCCCTCTGTGGAGACCAGCGGTGGCATTTTCATCTACTTGCTCTGTTTTCAGATGTGGTACAGAAATCCACTCAGGAAGTTAGGCCAAAAAGTTTGTCTAGTTTCCTGGATGGAATTCTGCACTTATATCGGAAAATGGACGTGAGTCCCACAGCCGCCCGCAAAATGGCAGTAAACTGTGGGAAAATGTTGCAAATGTGACAAGATGTCTGTGAATAGGATGCAGACATCTGAACACATCTGTGTGGATGCAGCATGAATCAAAATACAAATGCAAGTGCTAAGTCCCAGCCATTTAAAAATCACATCCAACGCTCTCTGCTTAATCAGTCTGAGTTTAAGGCAATCGATGGGTAGGAATTAGTGCATGCAAGGCAATGAACCTGCAAGGTGTGCCCAATAAAGCAACATCATGGGCCTTAAAGCAGACAATTAGCCCTGCCTCCAGGAAGAAAAAAGAAGCACAACATGAGTAGCTCCAACTAGAGGACAGGATGTTTGACTTGGAGGTAGAGCACAAAATCACACTGGATGAGAAGGTAAAGGCCAGACTAGATGAGTGCTTAACAGAGCTGAACAAGCCACTAGAGTCCAAAGTAGAGGAGGCACTATGGTACTCTCAGCAGAGGTACTTTGAAGCCAGCAACAATCTGGGAGATTGTTAGCTGGTAGCTTCAGAAAGAAGGGTGGCACACAAGCGCATGAAACCGACCACTATAAAAATTCTTCAACACTTTGAACTACTTTGCAAGGCCCTGTATGTACAGGAAGAGGGACCTGACCTCTTTAACTGGCTAGAAACCTACTTCCAAAGGGTCCCAGTAAATAGGCTCTCTGATGAAGCTACAGGAAATCTAAGTATGCCTATCACATTAGAAGAAGTTCAAAGTGCAATATCGCATCTCAAGGCCAGCAAGTTTCCCAAGCCCAGATGGGATAAGCACCGAATTTTATAAAACATTTGCAGAGTCGTTGGGTCCTCTGTTGCTGGAGACATGCAGGGGGGGTTCAAGAGGGAGAAAGAGCACCAACATCTTGGCAATACACCTAGATCACAGTCTTGCCAAGTCAGGCAAAGACACCACATTATGTAGCTCCTACCACCCCATCTTCCTACTAAACGTAGGGGTAGTGTGGTGATTGTGGGGACTTCAACATGCCAAGAGGAATTGGTACCCCAACAACCAGGAATAGAGGAAGTAGGTACTGCTGGATGCCTTCCAGGACAGCTACCTGATGAAAATTGTCAGTGAACCAACCAGGTTAGGGAATACCCTGGATGTCGTGCTGGCAAATGGGGAATTTGTGAGGGAACTTAGGTGGAAGAACCACTGGCGGGGAGTGACCACCACTCAGTATGGTCCATGCTGGATATGGATAAGGAAGGAGTGGAATCTGGCACAAGGGTGCTGGACTTCAGGAAGGGCTGACTTTGAGAGGATGGGGGAAGTGGTAAAAGGGTACCTGGCCAGAATTCAACCTAGTATGGGAACTAACCAGAGGTGGGAGCTCATAAACCTCGGGATAGTGGAGGCAACCAGAACCTGCAGCAAGGCCCGGAGTAAGAAGGCTAGGGCAAAGAAACCTAGCTGGGTGAGCAAGAGGTCATGGAAAAAGGTAAGGAGGAGAAGAGGTGCCTGTAGGACGACAAAAGAGGGAGGACAGGGAGGAGTACCTGAAGGAGGTGACAAGGCAGTACAGGGCAGCCAAGGCATCTAAGGAGCTCAGGCAGGCGTAAGGCATTAGAAAGGGGGAGAAGGAGTTCTTCAGGTACATCAGGGAGAAAAGGAGCTTTAAGGACCATATAATAAGGATCAGGAAGGAGGGGGGTTGGGTGGAAGCAGGGGGTGATAAGACAGAAGCACTAAACGATTACTTCTGCTCGGTATTTACTAAGGAGAAGAGGGGGGTGATACCCAAGGAGGGAGAGAGGGTGGAAACAGAGGGGAAGGGGTGATGGATGGGGAAATCATGGAGGACAGGGTTCTGAAGGGTTTTAGGGCACTGAGGGTGGACAAGGCACCAGGCCCAGATGGCATCCAACTCAGGGTACTGAAGGAGCTGGCAGAGGTCCTGGTGGGACCTTTGGCAGACCTATTTAATGCCTCACTACACTCAGGGTGTAGACCTCAAGATTGGAGGATGGCTCATGGTGCCCTCCACAAGAACAGCCCCAAGGATGAACCAGGAACTACAGACTGGTGAGCCTCACATTCATCTTGGTAAGCTGATGGAGACTATCCTGAAGGAGAGCTGGTGGCTGGAGACCAAAAGACTACAGGACAGCAGACAGCATGGCTGTGAGTGGCAGATCCTGCCAAACCAACCTGGTGGAGTTCTATGACTGGGTAACTAGGCTATTGGACAGGGGCATGCAGTGGATGTCCTGTACCTGAACTTCAGTAAGGCATTCGACTCAGTGCTGCATGGGAGGCTGGAAAGTAAGTTAGAAGGCACAGGGGCGGGTGCAAAGCTGGTGAAATAGGTAGGGAACTGGCTTCAGGGAAGGCAACAGAGGGTGGTGGTGGATGGGGAGCTCTCATCCCCAAAGGTATTGATGAGCAGTGTTCTGCAGGGCTCGGTGCTGGGACCAGTATTGTTTGGGATATTCACTGCAGACATATCATTGGGCATAAAAAGCAAGACCAGTCTGTTTACTGATGACACCAAGATGGGAGTGATGGTGGATGACCTAAGGGGTGGTAGGGTTGCAGGATGATCTGGCAAAGCTGGAAACCTGGTCAGACACCTGGCAACTGGGGTTCAATGCCAAAAGTGCAAGGTGCTGCATTTAGGGCAAAAACCCAAGGAGGGTTACCAGCTGGGAGTGCAGCTAGCGAGACAGAGGAGAAGGATCTGGGTGCTCATTATGGGTCAATGAACAACTCAGCACAATGTAGGAAGGCAGCTGCAAAGGCCAACAAAATGCCAGGTTGCATTGCAAGGAGTATATCCTTGAGGAGGGAGGTGATTCTGCCACTGTATAGATCATTAGTTAGACCACACCTGGAGTACTGAGTGCAGTACTGGCACCCATATCTGAAAAGGGACATTAGTTACTGGAGAGGGTGCAGCAGGGTGACAAAGATGATCAAGGGCTGGGGACCTTATATATATATATATATATATATATATATATATATATATGAGAGGAGGCAGAGGAATTGAACATGCTACGCTGGAGGAGAGGAGGGACAGGGGATATGATTGAAACCTTCAAGTACATGAAAGGAATAAAACAAGATAGGGTAATGGAGGGGCTGTTCAAAGTAAGGGAGGGGAGACACCCAGGGCCATGATAAGACTGGAGGAGGAAAGTTCTGGAGGAGATGAGGAGACACTTTATGGAGAGGGTGGTAGCTGGGTGGAATGAATTACTGGCAGAAGTGGTATCCAATAGAACAGTGGACTGCTTCAAAAGGGGCTGGGACAGGGCAAGGGGAGGGTCAAGGGAGAGGAAGGGTGGGAGGGAATGGCAGCTGCAGAATAAGGGTGCTAGCTGCACATTCGAGCAGACTTGATAGACCACTAGGCCTTTATCTGCTGTCAAATTTTCTATGTTTGTAAACATGGGCATGGACATTTTCATGACCATACTAGCCTGCCACCTGCAGAATTGTGTTGAGTCCCTAGTTCACCCAGACGAGCCAGGCCTTATATATGGTAGACTAATACACGACAATATCAGACACCTACTTAACATCATTTCCAGAAAACTGGAGGGGTGAGCTGGCCTTAGCGTATTTTATGGACATAGGAAAGACATTTTACTGGGCGAACTGGGATTCCTGTATAAGACTCTTAATGAGATGGGTGTGGGTGACACTTCCTGGCCTGCATCAGGGAGTTATATGCATCTCCATAGGCCACGGTAAGAGTGAATGCGCCTCCTAGAGCAGTTCTTCTTGTTCTATGGCACCAGGCAGGGCTGCTCGCCGCTCTCTTTGTTTGCATTAGTTATACTGCCCCTGGCCCAGATGGTGAGAGGAAACCCAACCATAAGGGTGGTGAGGAGGTCAACAGAGAACACAAGGTGTCCTTATATGCCTATGACTTCCTTTTACCTGACCAAGGTGGAGACCTTGGTTTCTGCATTATTAAAAGAGTTAGAGGACTACAGCGCTTTCAGGATACAAACTGAATCATGCTAAATCTGAGGCCATCAGACTTAGTGGCATTTGTCTGGTGGGGTTTAGGCAAACTTCCCATTTCAATGGGCCTCCCATAACATAATTAGATACCTGAGACTGCACATCTCCAGCTCTCAGCTCCCTATATACCTTAAATTATGTGAAAATTCTAGAATAGATCAGAGCAGATATTAGCCATTGGAATTTCCTCCCACTGAGGCTGGGGAGCAGAATTGCCATTGCAAAAATAATATCTTACCAAGGCTTCTCTTCTTATTCCAAGCAACCTGCTTAAACTTCCAGAAGTATTCTGGAAAAGCTCTTAGAAAATGCTCCTATCATTCATATGGGCTTCACACAGGCACAGAAAAAATAGAACCTAGAGCCTCCCTAGAGACAGAGGAGGCTTGGCTTTGCCTCTTACATTTCATTGCTGTTGCTGCCACATTTACCAGCCGTTAGTGAGGCGACACCTGAAGTACTGCATCCAGATCTGGAGACCACATGTTAGAAAGGATATAGACAGGGTAGAGGCCATCCAAGAAGGACAACAAAAATGGTGCAGGGTCTGCACCAAACATCCTATGAGGAGAGACTAAGGGATCTGAACATGTACACACTGAAAGAAAGGAGGAAGAGGACATGACAGACACCTTTAAGTACCTCACTGGGGTGGATAGTGAATAGGGACAAAGAGGAGCATTTCCCAGAACTGAGTGTACAAGAACTAGGGGCATAATATGCTGGAGGAGAAATGTATAGAAGGGCTGTGAGGAAGTATAAGTTTATTAACAGTTGTTATCAGAGACTTTTTTAGGCATCATGACACGGTGCCATACCATCTAACCCCATACCTGATCAAAATAGTTTTTCTGACCCACTGAAAAATGTATACATGAAAACTGCTTGCTTCCTAAACTGCATACTCCTTCTGAAATCTGTACCTTTATACCAACACCCTTACCAAAATGTGTATTTATACATATGAGCCTCCTAGCCAGGGGTTTGTCCCAAATGTTTGGGAACAGTCACTCAGCAGAAATTTTAGGAAGATGTAGATAGTAGTCTTAAAATTTTGGTGTGGTGCAAACGAAATAGTACAAAACTTGGAGGAGAGTGTGGGTAGGGGTATAAATGTTGTATGGTGTGTGGAACTAGGAGTTTTAACTTTGGGAAGGGCGTAACATAGAAACGTTGACGGCAGATAAGGACCACAAGGCCCATCTAGTCTGACCATTTTTTCTACCTTATGAATGTGCCATAGGCCTTTACTCTGCCAATGGCCTATCTATTCATATTCATCTGTACTGTTCCCTTATGCCTATCAGGTGCCTGTTTGAAGCCGTGCACTGTATTCATATCCACCACTTCCTGAGGCAGGCCGTTCCATGCATCCACCACCCTTTCTGTGAAAAAATTTCCTCATTACCCTTAATTGACCTCCCTCTAATTTCATGCTACGTCCTCTTGTCCTGCTATTTTCTTATATTGAAACGTGTTAGACTCTTTCACCTTGTTAATGCCCTTAAGATGTTTGACTGTTTCAATCATATCGCTCTCTCCCTTCTTTGCTCTAGGGTATACATATTGAGCTCCGTTAACCTGTCCTCATATGTTTTCTGATGCTGTCCCTGCACCATTTTGGTTGCCCTTCTCTGGACTGCCTCCATTTTGTTAATGTCCTTGTGCAGGTGCAGCCTCCAGTACTGCACACAGTACTCCAGATGGGGCCTAACCAGTGTCTTGAAAAGAGGGATTATTACCTCGCTATTACGACTTGTGATACCCCTACTAATACACCCCAACATCCCTCTAGTCTTACCTACTGCTTTAGTAGTCTGCTTGCATGATTTCAGGTCATCTGTGATGATGATGCCCAAGTCTCTTTCTTCCCTTGTGATTGCCAGCAACTCCCCTCCCAACCTATAGGTAGCTTCAGGGTTTCTCTTCCCTAGTGTATGATCTTGCACTTCTTTGCATTAAACCCCAGTTGCCACTCTTCCGACCATTTTGCTAGTTTTTCCAGATCTCTTCTCATTCTACCCACCCCATCTGGATCATCTACTCTGCTGCAGATCTTGGAGTCATCTGCAAACAGGCAAACCTTACCTTCCAGTCCATCAGCAATGTCACTGATGAAAATATTGAAGAGGACTGGCTCCAGGACTGATCCCTGAGGTACCCCACTTGTGACCTGCATCTCTTCTGACTGTATACCATTTACCACAACTCTCTGTTTTCTACCTGCCAACCAGTTTGCCACCCAGTTGACCAACCTCTGACCCACCCAGGGCCTACCTAGCTTATTAATCCATCTTCTGTGTGGAACAGTGTCGGAAGCTTTGCTGAAGTCAAGGTAGGGAACATCAGCTGCACCTCCTTGGTCCACCACTCTGGTTACCCAGTCAAACAAATCTATGAGATTAGTCTGACAAGACCTTCCTGTTGTAAACCCATGCTGTCTTGGATCCTGTGCACCTATGGATTCCAGGTGTTGCACTATCCTTTCCTTAAGGGTGCCTCCATAATCTTGCCCACTACTGAGGTAAGACTGACTGGTCTGTAGTTCCCTGCCTCCTCCCTGCTGCCACTCTTGTGGAGCGGGATCACATGAGCCCTTCTCCAGTGTTCTGGGACCTCTCCTGTGCTCAGAGGCTCACTAAACAGTTCTGCTAATGGCCCTGCTAGTTCTACCTTTAGCTCCTTTAGTACCCTGGGATGTATGCCATCAGGTCCCATTGCCTTGTCCACCCTGAGCTTATTGAGCTCTTGTAGGACCCTTTCTTTTGTGAAGAGACTTGTGCACACACACCCCCATGTCCATGGTGTTGTGTTGTGGGCCCTGCCCCACCTTCTTCTCAGTAAATACTGAGCAGAAGTATTTATTTAGGATAGATGCTTTTCCTTGGTCCTCCTCCACACACTCCCCCTTTTACCCTTTGATCTTAGCAATGCCCCCTCTGGACTTTCTCCTTTCACTAATGTACCTATAGAAAGTCTTGTCCCCTTCTTTTTCTGTTCATGCTAGTGTTTCCTTGGTTTGGGCCTTTGCCTGCCTTACTGCCTTCCCTGCTTCCCTAAGGGAAGTTTAGTATGCCTCCCTATCTTCATCCTGCTGCGTTCCCTTATATTTCCTGAAGGCCAACCTTTTGGCTCTGATCTTTTCTGCTACTGTTTTTGAGAACCAATATGGTTTCCTCCTTCTTTTGCTCTTGCTTTTCTCCCTAACACAATGGGATGTTGCTTCAAATATTGCATCCTTAATGCTTGCCCACTTTGCCTGTACCCCCCCTCACCTGTATTTCATCTTGCCAGGGCTAGCTTAACTCTGTTGGCCATCTTATCAAAGTCAGCACCTCTGAAGTCCCACATTTTGCCTTGGAGAAGGATGATTTGGTTCTAGTGGCCAAATTGAACCATACCATGTGATGGTCACTGGCCCCAGGTGACCTTCTACCTGGAGATCTGTGAATCCTTTCACAATTAGTTAGTACTAGATCCAGGATAGCCCTGTCTCTTGCAGGTTGTTGTACCAATTGTTTGAGGCCCTCCACTGCAGGGAATCCAATATGTGTCTAGATCTAGCAGATATTCCTGCTAGTATTGACCAATCTGTATCTGGCATGTTGAGGTTTCCCATTAGCAGAACCTGCCTTTGGCTGTCATGTTTTGTATATCTTCTAACAGCAATGTGTCTATGTCCTCCCCATGGTCTGAGGCCTGTAGACAACACCAGTTCATATGGTTGTCCCATTTCCTGCTTCCAGGGTGACCCACAGTTCTTATGTGTATTCTGAATTTCTGTAGCTTTGATATTTTCATTGGCATAAAAGGCCACTCCCCCTCCCTCCCTGTTTTGCACCTCGGTCTCTTCTGAACAGTACATGGCGGTACAGAAGTCTCCCAAGTGTGGTTACTGGTGAACCATGTCTAGCTAATGGCTACTACGTCCAGTTTAGCCTCTGTCATTGTTGCCTCCAGTCTGGGAAGGGTGCAAATTTTAGGAAGACAGCAGGGATATTATGTTCATGGGAGAGGTGTAGATTTGGAAGTAATATGTGAGAAGGTACAAATTTTGAGAATGTTTTGAGGCAAGAGATACAAATATTTTAGAGGGTCCAGTAGTATAGATGTAAAGCTTGGGAAGAATGCAGAAGGGTGGAAATTTTGGAGATATGTGTGGTTGGGTTATGATTTTTGGGGGGCAGAAGAAAAACACGGAGAGTAAGGCTAGAGATTCAGATTTTGGGAGGTTTAGGGGTACACGTTTTGAGAAGGTAGAATAAATAACATGCGCAAATTTTGTGAGGAGTGCTTATGGAGGGGTTTATCACTGATGAATGGGTTGCAGAGGGTGCAGGTTGCAGAGTTCAGTGCAGGGGAGGTCCAATTTTTTGTTAAATCATGTGAGGGCAAAGGTACACATTTGTGAAAGGGTGTAGTGTGTAAATTGTGGTAGAGGTCTAAAAGTAGAGGAACACATTTTGTAAATGGTGCAAATGTTGGTAGTCATGGGTGGGCATGGGTAAACATTTTTGGAAGGTGTGGGGTTGGGTATGAATTTTAGAGCAGTGAAGTGTAACCCCCCATTCCCATTGAGGCTTATCTTAAGGGGCTATGGCCTGAGATGTGCCCAATCAGTGGATCTGGGTTGGATTCAGGACAGGTGGCGTGCTCGACCTTTGCGGCTGTGGCTGCCACATTCCTTTGGTCCTGGGCCCTGTGCCAGAAGGGGCCCGCGGTCTGCTGCAGTTTTTGCACCTCCGGGGACTTTTGGGAGGCCTTCCCACAATGTAAATAAAGTTTCTTTATCCCCGTGGAGCAAACAAGGCCAGGACATAAGATCATTAGCCCCTGAATGGACTTCTATATTAGATAAAGGGTCAAGAAAGCAGGGCAGCATAAAATAAACAAATATGGGAGCCCCATGGGCTCCTGTATAAGAGGTACTGTTGGGTAAATGTGAGAGGGCACCTGAGCAAGAATTGAACCTGCAGTGGAGGGTTGTAATTTGCAGCCTAAAGTACAGAGACTGTAAACTGTGTCCCCTTAGAGGATAAGTTTTGAGACTGTTTAGGATTGCTCTTAGCCTAAAAGAAGTGCTAGTTGGGTCTTGTGACTGTGCCAGAGCCCAGCTACTGTAAAATTGCTCCTAAAGTTGCTTTGGAAAAAGTTGTGTGCACAGTTGAAAGCCCGGGGTGGCTTCCAGCCTGCACAGCCCCCAGACTGATGAAAACCAGAAGAGATGGAGAGACTCCCAGAGAGGAAGACATCGAGAGGCTTGCCAGGAGAACACTGCATATAAAGACCTTGGAGGTGAATATTTGAAAGGCCTGACAGGTGAAGCCAGAGTTCTGCATTCCTTCATCCTGCTGCTGTGGTGCACCACCAACTGTGATACCAGAATGGTACTGTTGAACTGTTTCCTGTACCCCTGACACTCTGAACTGTAAGTACCTGTGAGCTGTGGCTCTGAGGGGTTTTCCACTTTAGCTAGCTAGCTAGTCAGGAAAAGGGGGTTAAGTCCTGGGCATGACTGCTAAATTGCCAAGATAAGCCATGGCAAAAAAAAAAATACAAGTTATGTTGTGTTTAAAAGTTATTGGGGCCCAGTGCAAGCACCCTAGCTCAAGCCAACAGACCGCCATCCTCTCAGCGCCTCAGTGTGGAACCCACCGCAACAGACTGTGTTTACTAATGGCTATTGGGAAAAACTCAGGTGCACCTGCAGGTGAGAGGTAGTGGGACAGTGTAGGGTATAATTGCTGTTGCTGTTACTATTGTTGTGTTATTTTCCCTTCTTACCCTCCCCAAAATAAAAGTGAAGCTAATTTATGTTACAATTCAGTATTACTGGTTATTGCAACGTGTGTGCATTTACTGTGTGGGGGGCAGTTACTGTATTTTCCTGGGGGGTGGTAACCTGCAGTTTATCCATGGGTATCCCATAGCCCTACCTCAGGTGGATGCACTGTGCCAATTCTCCTGTCCACTAGTGAACCCAGGCCAGCCCCTCAGAGATGTATCCATGTGAGATCTGAGGGTCCCGGAAATAGCCAAAGTGAGTCAAGAGGGTGTTACAGAAGGAGAAGGGGTACACATCTTGAGAAGAGTGGGAGTGGGGTACAAATTGTATAGGGTAATGTGGGGGTAGGGGTACGAATGTTAAGAGGGCTATGGGAGAGCAGTGCAAATGCTGGTGGTGGGGATACAAGATACACATTTTGTGACATATGAGAGTACAAAATTTGGGAGCTGTGTTAGGACAATGTGTAGAAATTTTTGGAGGGGTGTAGAAATAGGGGGTTTAAATTTAGGGAAGTGCACAGAAGAAGGGGTACACATTTTGGAAAAAAAGGCACACATTTTAGAATAGTGTGGGGGTAAGGGTTAGAAATTTTGGGAAGATGTGGTGGTTAAGGTGGAAATTTTGAGTGAGGTGCCAGAGAAAGTGTATATATCTTGGGGGGGAACTGGAGTTGGGTAAAATTTTGGAAGGGGTGTGAGGGATAAGTGTGTACATTTCGATAGGGTACAGGGACAGGAGTGCATATTCTGGATGGTTTTAAGGTTAAGGATACAGAGTGAGAGCATATGTGCAAATATTTAGAAAAGTGCAGTCTCATGTACAAATTTTAGGAGTAAAGTAGTAAGTATAAATTTTGTGAGGTGCATGGGAGAAGAGGTACAATTATGAGAGTGGTGCAAGGTAGAGCTGAAAATTTGGGATAGGTGTGGAGACATGTTTTGGAACAGTTGCACAGAAGTGGGTACAGATTTTGTCAGTGGCAGGGTCGATGTACACATTTTGGGAGATTATACATTGGAGAGGGGTGCAGGGGACTGTATACACAATTGTGGAATCACAGAATCATAGAAATCTGATGGCAGAAAAGGACACCAAGGGCCCATCAAGTCTGCCCCATCTTCCCCCTACTCATCTCCTTTTCCACAGGCCCTCCCCTTCCCTCCACTTACCAACCCCATATGTCTGTCCCATGCCCTCTTGAATCCCTCCACCCTTTCAGCTCCCACCACCTCCTGTGGTAGTTTGTTCCAGGCCTCCACCACCCTCTCTGTGAAGAATCGCCCCATCACAGTGCCTCTATATCTTCCTCCCTCCAACCTTAGGCTGTGCCCTCTAGTTTTAGCCCCCTCCTTCCTTTTAAATAAGCTCCCCTCCTTCACCTTATTGATCCCCTTCACGTACTTAAAAGTTTCAATCATGTCCCCCCTCTCCCCTTTGGTCTCAAATGGGTACAGATCCAGTTCCCTACACCTCTGCTCATATGGCTTCCCCTGCATACCGTGCACCATCTAGGTTGCCCGTCTCTGAACCCTCTCTATTCCATCTATGTCCTTGCATATGTGCAGTCTCCAGAACTGGACCCCATACTCCAGGTGCAGCCTCACCATGGCTTAGTAAAGAAGCATCTCTATCTCCCTCCTCCTGCTAGTTATGTTCCTCCCAATGAATGCCAACATTCCATTTGCCCTTCTCCACAGCTTTAGTGCATTGGCTACCTGCCTTAAGGTTGCTTGATATTATAACCCCAGATCCCTCTCCTGCTCTGTTTTTTTTATTTCCTCCCCCCAGCAAAGGTGGTAAATAGAATAGAATAGAATAGAATAGAATGGAGTGGAGTGGAGTGGAGTGGAGTGGAGTGGAGTGGAGTTGTAGTGGGTCTACATTTAGGGATAGAAGGGGAAAAAAAGGAAAATAAATTTACATTTTAGGAAACTGATAGGGTTTGGACAGGCTTTTATATTCTGCTCATGTAACAGCCAGGTCACTGTCCTGTTCTACACCAAAACCAGTCACCCTGCCATCATGGGACAGGGGCAATGGGGACCAGGGGTACCAGGGCCATGAGACCACGCACAAACTTTAATTTCCATACCAGAGCTGGGATCAAGCATGGTAGTTTTATTATAAGATACCAGATAATATATAGTTCTCTAGGCATTCCCTGGCCACAGTCCATTATGATGGTACCGGCACATACATAATTTCAATATTTTGTAGGACATTACCTACCACGATTGTTCATTCAAAACTCTACTAGGACTCTCTATAATCCTGCATCTCTAGTATGGCATACACTACAATAGCTGTTTCTAAACACTGGTCTGATAGTACCAATCACAATTGTGAGGCCTGTTGCTCACCCCATGTTGTTCAATGTCTTCATCAATGACATTGGAGATGGCATTAATGGCAAAATGTGCCTATTCACGGATGACACCAAGCTCTGTGGGAGACTGGGCATAGCTGAAGGATACAGGACTTACAGGAAGATCTGGAAAAGTTAGGAGGTGGTCCAGGATCTGGCAGCTTGGCTTCAATGCCAAGAAATGCAAAGTTATGCATATGGAGCCAAGAATCCTAGGACAGAGTACTACCTGGGTGGAGTCAGTATCTGCATCAGAGGAGGAGGAGAAGGACCTGGGAGTAATGATCACTAGTGACCTGAAGCACTCCATGCAGTGCAAGAAAGCAGCAGAAAAGGCAAACAAGATGCTGGGATGCATATCTAGGGGATCGGCATGGGAGAAAGGAGATTATAGTGCCCTTGTACAGGTCACTGGTAAGGTCACATCTAGAGTATGGAGTTCAGTACTGGTACCCATACCTCAAAAAGGACATTAACCTGCTGGGTAATGCATACAAGGAGAGGTTGAGGGCACTGAACATGTACTGCCTGGAAGACAGGAGAGAGAGAGAGGGGACATGATTGGGACCTTCAAGTACTTGAAAAGGATAAATACGGTTGATAAGGAGAGTTTCTTTAAACTGAGTGGTAACCATAACATGAGGGGGCACAGTCTTAAACTGGAGGATGGGAGGTTTAGGAAGGAGATCAGGAAGTACTTCTTCACAGAGAAGGTGGTGGACACTTGAGTGCACTGCCAGAAGAGGCAATCTCGTTGAAGACAGTGGGCAGCTTTAAGAGGCTGGAACAGGTATAGGGGAGGGTAAGCATCATGGGTAGGGAGGATGGGAGGAGTTGGGAGAGGGGGCAGGGACAGTAAGCTCAAGTTGTGGACCCTGAAACATGAGCAGACTTGATAGACCAAAAGGCCTTCTTCTGCTGGCGTCTTCGTATGTTCGTATGTCCATAATAAGTTTCAGATCCACCCTCTGAACTAAAGGGCCACAGTTATATATTTGTATAAAGCACTGTGTATCTTCAACCCTACAGATCCCTAACCATCCTTTTGGGATCCCTGGAGCTCTGTCGCTCCCAAGACCAGCAGTGCAATTGCACTCTCCCCAGGTAGGGTGAGCATTACCCTGGGGGCACACTGTGCTGGCACATGTCTCAGTATGCCCAGAAGGACAATAATTATGAAAGCTTATCAGCACATGGTATCACTACTAAGTACGTCTAGCATGGTTGGTCCAGCTGTGTGTGCCTTTCTTTAACACTACACTGCTAGCCCTAATGACCCAAATAACAAACTCATATCTCTGGTACCATTCCTGGGGGACTTACCCCAACCCTTGCCATGCCTCCTCCTACCTGGTACCTATCTGCCAGGGGTTTCTATTCAAACTGCTTAGGACTTTTCACACACACAAACAGCATACCATTTAGCAAGGTGAATTTAGTTTGCTCCGAATACTGGCCGACATCTTCCAATTCCTCCTACTGCTGGTGGTTGTGAACCTGCAAGGGAGTGGCTCACCACTGTCCCAATGTGCCTTTCAGGTGCTGATGGTTTCTGCTCCACTCAAAGCGAGTTCCCTGGGGCCTCCAGCCCTTCTGCTGCTCTTCATGGTATCCTTCCCTGGAGACTAAGCATGAGGGGACCAGTGTGACCCAATCCCAGGGATCCTACCACCAGCCCTGGGACTGTGGGCCCCCTCAGTTCATTCACAGCCAGAAAGGCTGGACAGTGTTGCTCCTCTCTCTGCACCCAGCTCCCAGGTACTAGCTCCACCTTGGATGCCTTCCCCTTTACATATGTTTCGGGAAGTCCAGAACCATACATATTCATGATTCAGTTTCATGCTGTTAGCTAAGTCAGGTCGCTCACAGCATGACCATCAGACATTCTGTCTCCAGACAATTTTCCCACCAGAAACAGCTTTCTGAGTCTGGCTCTATCCTTCAAGTGCTCTCTAGTAACCTGCCTCGACCCAGCAAAGAAGAGAGGTGGGTTGCACTACAGTTGTTAGTGATCACACACAAAAGAAGAGGAGGGGGACGTACCTAAACCAAACAATAGAAGCACTCTGGATAGAAGGGTTGATACCAGTCCATTCACAGAAGAAAGGGTCCTGAAAGAACTCCTAAAACTCAAGGTGGACAAGGCAATGGGGCCTGACAGGATTCACCCACAATTCTGAAGAACTAAGGGAAAACTCATGATATCACTGACTACACTTTTAACAAATCATGGGAGGATGGTGTGGTACCTGAGGACTGGAGGAAGGTGGATGTGATTCCCCTTCACAAAAGTGGGAGCGAGGCAGAAGCAGGAAACTACAGACCTGTTAGTTTGACCTCAGTGGTAGGGACAATGATGGAATCACTTCTTAAAGAAAGAGTTGTTGAGTACCTAGAGGTGAGTGGGGCACAGGACTCAAGGCAGCATGTATTCACAGCGGGAAGGTCATGTCGGATGAATCTAATAGATTTCTTTGACTGGTTGACCAAGTAGTAGACCAGGGAGGGGCTGTGGACATGGCCTACCTAGACTTTAGCAAGGCATTTGACACAGTCCCACAAAGATTAATAAACAAGTCAGCCAGCCTGGGGAGTGGGTCCCAGGGTGGTAGCCTGGGTAAAGAATTGGCTGGACAACAGGATACAGAGGGTAATAGTAAATGGAGTCCATTCTGAAAAAAGGGGGGTTACTAGCGGGGTACCACAGGGTTCAGTATTGGGGCTGGTCCTCTTTAATGTCTTTATAAATGACATTGCAGAGGGACTGGAAGGAAACATATGCGTCTTTGCAGATGACACAAAGATCTGCAACAGTGTTGGAGGAATGGTCAAAAGTATGGCAGCTTAGATTCAATGCAAAGAAGTGCAAAGTAATGCACCTGGGAAACAAAAACCCAGTGGAAGAGTACACAATGGGAGGAGGGAGTACTAACAACAACAAAAATGTAAAGGGACCTGGGGGTAGTCATATCAGATTACCTGAAGGTAGGCAGACAATGTGAGAAGGCAGTAAGGAGGGCTGGGGGGATACTGGGATGAATAGGGAAAGGCATCATCAGTAGAAAACAGGAAGTTGTCATCCCTCTGTACAGGCAGTTGGTGAGACCCCATCTGGAGTACAGCATGCAGTTCTGGAGACCCCATCTCCTTAAGGACATAGACAGGATGGAGGCTGTCCAGAGGAGGGCAACTAAAATTGTGCAGGGTCTACACCAGAAACCATACAAAGAGAGACTAAATAAGCTTAGCATGTTTAGCCTCGAGGAAAGGAGGGAGAGGGGGGACATGATAGAAACATTAAAGTACCTCAAGGGAATCAACAAAGTCCAAGAGGGTAGCATCTTTCAGAAAAAGAAGAAGGGGGCACAGTTTGAAGATAGTGGGGAGATGGCTCAGGGGCAAAGTGAGGAAGTATTTTTTCACAGAGAGGGTGGTGGATGCATAGAATGGCATTCGTGAGGAGGTAATGGGGTCAAAAACAGTGGGGGAATTCAAGAATGCATGGGACAAACATAAGGCAATTATAGTGGAGGGTAGGAGGAAGTAGGCTGTTGGTTAACTAGGATCTGCAGCTTATCCAATAGGTAGGGACATGGGTAGACTGGGTGGGCCTAGCGGTCCTTATCTGCTGTCAAAATCAATGTTCTATGTTCTATGACCAACCTGGGGAACCTGCCAGATAATTACCCATAGTGTTTTGTTGCCAAAATTCCATTTGTAAAGGTCCTCATCAAACAAATGGAAGCAAAAACTGATTTTTGTCATATTACAATCTGATCAAGTGTGTGTGTGTGTGTGTGTGTGTGTGTGTGTGTGTGTGTGTGTGTGTACTAAACTGACAGGACCTTGAAAAATGATGTAATTAAAGGGACACTGTCAACCCTTTTTACATCATATTATTTTTAGTTGAAAGCCCACATTTTATGTTTGCTTCATTTCTCTAAAAATTCATTAATGTTGCTAGTTTTATCTGCTTCTTTTCTTAGTGAACTGGAATGCATGTTGATGAATTCTACCCTACCTTATTTTACTTCAAATCCTTGATCAGCTCTTACTACATATTTCCTGAACATTATGACACCCCAAAACAGTAAAGCCATATAATGCAATAGTGCCTCTACTCTCACTGCATCATGACTGGTTAGATTGTGTTGGAGGTGTTGCCAAGTCCAGAAAAGATGCGCGTGAGTTCATCAAGGAATGTAAACAAACACATTTTGTGTGGTAACACCAGTATGTCTGCCAGTTTGTTTTTCACTTTTAAAAAAAAAATGAATCCAAATTAAACAGTTACATCCGCAGCCTCTACATAACGTAACAATCATAAAATGTGTCTTTTAAACAAAGGACAATTTTAGGCCATGGGGGTGACAGTGTCGTATTAATATTTGAATGGCATCAGCACCACCAGTATTCCACCAGCTGGTCAGGAAAAGTCTGATGGATTTTGTGTGAAACCATCAAACAGTAGAAACAATAAACTAGTATGTGGTTCCATACACTCCAAGCACCGTTGTACTACAGTAGTGACAGTGATGTCAGAATGGTGCTGTACCACAATAGTGACAGTGATGTCAGAATGGTGCTGTACCACAGTCATGACAGTGATGTCAGAATGGTGCTACACCACAGTAGTGACAGTGATGTCAGAATGGTGCTGCACCACAGTAGTGACAGTGATGTCAGAATGGTGCTGTACCACAGTAGTGACAGTGATGTCAGAATGGTGCTGCGCCGTGACAGTGATGTCAGAATGGTGCTGCACCACAGTCGTGACAGTGATGTCAGAGTGGTGCTGCACCACAGTAGTGACAGTGATGTCAGAATGGTGCTACCACCAGTAGTGACAGTGATGTCAGAATGGTGCTGTACCACAGTTGTTATGTCACTACTGTGTACACAACAGCATAAAATCCGTTTCTAATAGGATTTTCATGCTTACCGACACATGCAGTTTCCTCCTAACAAAGATATGTGCAAGACTGAAAACACTCCAACTGTGTGTTAAAAGATGAAATACTAGAAATGTTGCCAGCTCGAGTGGTTATTACTTAAATCATGTTAAATGTTTTTAATCTTATCCAGTTGTTTGCTTTTTTTCATTTATTTGACCACAGATCAAGACAGATTTAGAAAAAGGTAAATTAATTAGAAAAAAAAATACTACACAAAGTAATGTATGGGCAACCGTACACAACAAGGGGGATGTTTCCATATCGGAGTGTATAATGTCATCTTACCCGTTGATAGAAACATAGCCTTGTTGTGTATGGTTGTCCATGTATTACTCTCTATATATATATCATCTATGCATGAGAAGTGGCAACTTCCATACTTTGTTTGCAATAAAAAAAGCTTGGCTGTCCTAATGATTGGCAAATTAGTATATTTTACAAGCATTGCCATTATCGTTAAAGAGGTACAGTCTGCCCTAGTTGAGCATGTGTGATGTTGTTAGAATAGGATATGAGCTGTATTTATAGACACACATCTTTGGACCCAGAGCACATTATGTAACAATGATAATAACATACAGTAAATATGTAATTACATTTTAAAGTATAAAATAATTAAAGTTGAGGAAAATAAAACAGAGGGAAAATTTAGTGAGTAGGACTGGGATGCGTGACATGGCTGCAGTAGGCAGAACTGTACAGCAGTCTCCAGAATATCTAGCTTGATGTGGCTTTATTTAGAAATTATTCTAGCCTGACAGTGAGAGGCACTGCCACAGGACTGGGACTGCCACCAAAATGCCCAATCCTCCACAGATTTCAGTCCTGAGTGGGGGACAGTGATGGCATTGGGTCTGTAATATCGTGGCTGGAATACCGTGGAAACAACAAAGCAGAAGCAACATCATGGGACAAAATATCGCAGCAGACACAATAAAACCAGAAGAAAACTCCATCAGGGGAATGCCATAAGCCGCAACAGTGAAGCAGTGGATGAATGCGGACACAGGAAACTGAGGCGGCGGTAGGAGCAACCAGGGTGGGCAACTGGGAGCCGCCAGCAGTGCCAACAATGGGATCAAACAGCCATGACCCACCCCAGGCAGGCCCTACCACCATGCAGCACTCACAGGGATCAAACAGGGCTGGGCACACAATGGAGCCCACACACTGACATGGATGTTAAACGGAGTGGAACCCTGCAAAACAGCCCATGGGATGGACAGGGTGCAAGGAGCAGTGCCAGCAGCACAGGACAATGACCACAGCAGGTGCCTGAAGGACAGTGCAGAGAGGTACAGGCAGGGTGGGGGAGGCAGACAACTGGCAGACAAGATGGAAGTAGAGGTGTCAATGCCCAGAGACCTACAGGATGTGTGCCCACTGCAGTGAGGCACAGAGAGGTGCCACCGGCAGCCGGGGGGGGGGAGAGCTGCCGTGGCCACACACTGGATGGCTGCAGGATGCAGGGAGGCACAGGGACTGTGGGGGTGGGAGGGGCTTCTGACAGTGTGGGACAGCACACAGCAGGGGGCATGTGCTTGTGAGTGAGTCTGGGGACTGAGGCGTGCCCGCAGGACTGTGGGGCATTGTCTGCACGCAGTTCAGCAGGTGGCATGGTCTTGCATCTGGGGTTGGGTCACAGAGTGTTGGGCAGTGGTTCTCAGGTGGGGGTTTGCAGATGCTGGCTCGGGGGGGCACTGCAGGGTTGTTGGCCCACAGGTGCATTCCGGCTGCTGCCAGTGGACCATGGTATTGTGGTATCCCACCCCCACCCCACTGGGTCATTTACTGCCCTGGGGCACTTCTGCGCCATGGATGTCAGCCTCCAAGCTTGGGTGCAGGGGAGGGTTTTCCATCATTCCAGTTGCTGGGGTATGTTGACAGGGGTTCTGTATATGTCCACCTGAGCCATTCCCCTGTGTCTCTCCATTCTTCAGGCCGCTGACCGTGCCCTGCGCAGCTTAACCCTGGCACCATTTCTCTGTCATGTGGGGTGCTGGGGGCATGCTGTAGTAGGGTTGTCATCCCCCTGAGGCCATGGCCGAGTTGGTCAGCATTCCCATTACTCTCCCCGGTCTGCCCATCCCAACACCCATCCAGTGCACCATGGCCACCTCATGGCATTCCCTCTGGGTGGTGCTCACCATGTGGGTGGGCATGCCTGTTGGCTGACATGTTGGGTGTCCTGTGTCCCCACTGACCCCAGTGGTGGGTGCCTCCTGCAGTGTTCCATTCCTATGCCCCCCATGGTGTTTTCGGGCAATGGTGCCTTCAGCTGTGCTGTGCTGTGCCACTCAAGGTGTCTTCCGCAGTGGGCGGTGTTTGCTGCCTGCGTGATGCCTGTCCTACGGTGTTCTGTCCCATGATGTGTTCTACTGCCAACATTGTGGGTGGTGATGTTATTTCTGCTTTGTACAGTCCGTCGATATTTTGTCCCACGATGTTACTGGCCCGATCCCAGTGATGAACCTCTGGTCCTTGAAATGAAGGGCTTTACCTGGGCAGTGGCAGGGTGTGGGGGGTGTCATCATCTCATGGAAGACTGAATCTAATGACTGCATCTTTAGAAAGGATCTCTCAACAGCGTTCTTCAAGGCCATTGGGGAATATTAACTTACTCAAAAAATCATTAACAATACCTGCTCTGGCAGAGACTTGTTCCTCTACCCTGGTCTTAATTAGCTGGGATGGCGTCAGATCCAGCCTAGTGGTGATATAGTGCAGCCCGGCTGTCGCTCAGACAGAACTCTCCACATCCACCTGGCTGAACCCACTCCAGGTATCAGAGAATCCAAATTTCCCACACCACTACTGCTGTTACTGTTGATCTGAGCAGCAGAGGAGAGCAAGTCCTGAATGCAGGTTGTCACAGCTTTGAAGAATGGGTTTAAACTGCTGCACTTTTTTCAAGGAAACATTTCCTTCCTCTGCAGACAAGCAGGATGTGAAAGCCTGTCTAGAATGCAAGAAAAGGCAGCCAGCCTGTTCTCCTTGGCTCTGAGAACAAAGAGAAATGTAATTCTCATCAACAACTATGTTGCAGGTCAGTGGTGCCGTATTAGTCTCAGGAAAATCCAGTGCACTTTTTTTTGTGATAATACCTTTTTGTTAGACTAAGTGAAGAATTTTTACACAAGCTTTCGAGACCTCTCAGGTCCCTTCACCTACACCTGCTGAAGGGACCTGAGAGGTCTCAAAAGCGTGTGTAAAAATTCTTCACTTAGTCTAACAAATAGGTAATCAACAACTATTGTAGTAAGTCATTGGAAAGGTCTCTTGGCATCTGCCTGAGATGTCTTGTAATTCAAATGCAGATTTTTACAACATACCAGGTTCAACAAGAGGTTAAAAACTGGACCTGTAGATGCTATCCAATGACCCTAAAGTAGTGTGCCCACTACTATGCAGGCAAACAGGGTTCAAAGGTGAGCTCAGGTTGCCATCGACAGAGCATGCAGAGCTGGGAAAGGGCTGTCTCTGTCAGTGCATCCCAACTCAGGGAAAGCTGGCTTTGCATTTCGCCATCACAGTCACCCCTTACAAATGGGCTGGGAAGTTAGCTCTATTACGGAGGGCACTGCTGTGTGGATTAGATTACAGTGAGGTTTGTCCATGGCCCCAGGGAAGATGGAAGGGAAGGGTCAGTGGTCAATGCTGGTGGTAAATGGGAGTCACCAGGATTTTTCATTTTCTTTTCATTTATTTAGGATTAGTACCATTGAGCATAACTCTTTTGCAATGGTGACCTAAATATGGCAGCTTTACAGTACATGCACGTTATACACATAATCAGAGGAATGTACTTTTAAAACTGTGAACGCTAAACCTAAGAAAAAACAAACTTTAGAGGCACAGACAATTAATAATGGTTCCTCAGTATGGACCTCCACAATCTCACCTCGCCCTCATGCTAGATCTTGCCTAGAGAGGCGTGTTTCTCAATGGCTCCAACATAAAGAAAGGGGAGCCATAGAGAACCCATGGGGCCAGTAGAATCATTGATATTGAGAGGTGGCCAGGACCAGATGGGGATTCTGAATGGAAAATGAAATGCCATTTTAGTGAATCTTGCTTACCTGTATACCATTCAGTGGTAACAAAATACCATTGATTGGCATCCAAGTGAAGCTGCACACAGAAGATTTGGTGGAGCAGATATCTGGCCCACTGGCATAAGAACTATACCATCCAAGTACATGTGAATATGGGATGAGGTACAGACATTTAGAAATATTGAGAAAAGCATGTAGCCATGGACTACGCCTTGGGACCCTCTTGTCTACTGGGGAGAGATCCTCCTCAAGAACAGATTTTACCCTGCTAGACAGGTAAAAGTTGACCTAAGAGGAAGCTCAATCAGACAATCCCTCACAATGGACAGCTTGTTTAGAAAAAGAAGGTGGGAGACCATGTTAAAGACTTTTGAGAGGTTAGCTACTGTTTGTGTCCATGCTGACAGCTGTAAATCAGGCAAGGTGCAACACACTGCAGCCCTCTTGTGAAATCAGAAAACATGCCACTGTCTGCTGTGCCACATGAGTGCACAGCGCCCCATACTAAAATTGATTCCCCTGTTCTTTAATCTTAAAAGTTGGAAACATTGGTCTCCTGAACACAGTGTATGGTTCCCTTAGAGTTCAAATGCACAATTAAGCAAAATAAATAAATAAAACAGGAAATAAATTATGGCTTGCAGGGTCAGAATGGGAATTAAAATTAAGTAGATTACAAAACGTAAGATCTTATACTGGGGTAACTACTATATGTCTGCCTTTAATCTCTTCTCACAAACATCCACACCCGCACTTGTCCCATTTGCCAGAGTATGCCAGCTTCCAGTTATGCCTTTCTGATGATAATTTTTATATTATCGCTAAAGAAAAAAACAGCCAATTGATCCAGTGCCCCAGGTATGATTTTGCTTTTGTAACAGAGTAAGGCATTCCCAGGTGCAAAAAAATAAATAAATAAACTGATACATCATTTTCACAAATCTAACTGACTGGTATTGCTGCTGAAATCCTATTGTAGAATCATTTATTACATCTGGCTTTCTAATACAGTTCTGACTGAATAATGAATCTTCGTGGAAACAGAATAGAAACCCAAAGTGAGTTCAGGGCTTACCTATAGCAGTTGTTAGAAAATTTATTATAACTGGAAAATGCTATTAGCACACCAAATCCAACACCGAGGGAGAAGCAGATCTGAGTGGCTGCGTCTATCCAGACCTGCAAACAAACCCCAGATACACACAAAAGAAAGAGAGAGAGGGGGAAAAAGCTGTTATTAGAGATAATTGCAGGAAACTCATTCAGCAAAAAAGATGAAAGACTGTGTTGAATGCAAGGTAATTTTGCAAATTGCTGCTGCATGCATGTTTCCCAATCTAATTTTCAGATTATTGCTTTGAGTTGTAATGTCAGAAGCAATGGGGGAAATGTGCTCCAGATTGTTACTGTTTCTTGTCAAAGCTTTCTGACCTGTTTGGCTTCATCATGTGGGAACAATGTTTCGATAATATGACAAATCAGTGGCTAATAAGAAAAACCAAGACACATGTCATGCTTCCATTTCACTCGATCAGTGTCAGAATAACACTGTTACAGATGCTACTTCAAGTTAGCATAATCAATATCTGCTTGAAAAGTGGGGGTTAAAGAATTTAGCCAGGTGGTCACCATGGCAACTCAGTGGCAATACTATTACAAAATACAAACAATATGTATTTTGTCCTTGTCTGCAAGGCACTTGTTGTAAGCCCAGGTCAAACAGGGGACAGAGGGGGTTCTTATCCGCAATGTGTCCCGAACCATGTACTGTATCAGTCAGGTGCAGTTTGATGAGGATCTTGTCCACATGCAATGCACTGAAATGATCCTTTCCCCAAAGATGCAAGATGACAGTGACATCTGAGGCATTTTTCTAAAATTCTTCCTAAAGTTCAATAATTTACAATGGTCTCTTTTCTTAAAACTCCTCCTTATCAGTAAACTCTAAAGTGAATATTAACACTAGGCATGGTCAACTTTACCAAAGTGCTGTTTAAGAAAGACTATGAAGAACTTTTAGTAACACGTTCTATCCACAGGATGAAGATAACATGAATTGTGCAGGGATACTTGCTAATACAAATTGACTTCTACAAGTCTCTTGCAATAGTATGGGCCCCATTTTCAAAGCTACCCATTAATGCTCTGCACCCTTAGTGTATGCATGAGATACAACATGGACCGAATGGGGACATATTCAGATAGATTGTTCAAGGAGGCACACACTCTCCACTGCAGGATCAGGGATGTCGCTGAAGAGGAGGAGCTTTCCTGAGATGTATATACAACAGAATAAGAAGACAGCAGCCCTCAAGTAGTGATCAGCACTGCACCAATGAAAAAATACCAGTTTAAAATTTCTGTCTGTATAAATTTGTGAAAATACAGACATGGTGACAAGTGCTCTCTAGTGGGCAAAATAACAAGGGAGGCAGAAAGGGAGGGTGACAAGGGGTCTCTAATAAGGTGGGAAAACTCCCATGGAATTGAGATCACTAATAAGTGGGGGATGGGGGTTGACAGCGATAGCGGAGGTAACCATAAGGATGATGGCGGTGTTAAGGTTCTATTATTGGGAGACTCGATGATTAGAGGGTATCCATTGGGAGGGACGGGGGTGGATGCCATAGCCAAGTGAAGGTAGTGAGTATCTCTGGGCTGGGTTGCACAGAGCAAAGCTCATGGTGTACGAACTGGTTAGGGATTGTGGAGGAAAACTGGATTTCCTGGTGCATTTGGGAACTAACGATCTAGGGGGAAATAGCGTTTTGTAAATCCAAGCAAGGTTCCGAGAACTTGCCAGAATCTGTCGGGATAATGGATGCAACATTTCCTTTTCGGAGATATTGCCAATACCAAAGGCCTCTGTGATAAAAAAAAATGATCACAGAGGTTAATGACTGGCTCAGGAAGTGGGGTGAAGAAAGTGGGTCGGGGGTGTTAGGGAACTGGAAAGGAGTTTAGGAGGATAAGGGACTGTATGCCAAGGACAGGCTTCATCTTGCCCCGTTAGGGAAGGAAGTCCTAAAACAGGGGGTGGCTGACTACATTCAAGAATAGTGGGGTTTAAACTTGTGAGGGGAGGGATAAAGGGAGGGCTGACCAAGCCCTCTCCTCCAGATGAGGGAGTAGCCTCAAACCCAAGGGGGCAGACTGGGGAGGAGGTTTCAGGAGGAGCTGAGGGTGGATGGAGTATAAGAAACCTGGGTGGGGTTCGACAAAGGGGATCAGGGATAAGTGGTGGGGGTGGTGTTAGTAAATGCCAGGAGCTTGGAAACAAGTTGCCAGAGTTCCAGGCCATGCTGTTCGGGGGTATGTGGTGGTGGTCACGGAAACGTGGGCAAACAAAAACCATGACTGGGACTCAAATGTGCGGGGGTACACTATGCTTAGGAAGGATAGAAAGGAGGGCAGAGGGGGTGGCGTGGCTATGTTCATTAGAGATGACATAGAAATTGCTAGGGTGGAAGAGGCAGAGGGAAACATGGAGGCCTTATGGGCCACCTTACGAACCCCGGCAGGAGGTAAGGTCAAGCTGGGTGCAGCATATAGGCCCCCCGGAATGGGTGATGTTCTGGAGGATGGTTTGCTGGACAACATCATTGCCCAGTGTGGACCAAAAGGGGAGGTAGTGGTGTTGATGGGGGACCTTAATATGCCAGGTACAAACTGGGGAACCATGTCCTCTGAGGTGGCCAAGAAGCAGAGGCTGCTGGACGGCTTCCAGGATGTGTTCTTAACACAGCACGTGATGGAGCCCACAAGGGAGGGGCATGTCCTGGACATGGTTCTAGCGGATGGGGATCTGGTAAGGGAACTGGTTGTACAGGATTCCCTGACTGGGAGCGACCACAATACTGTCTGGTTTCAAATAAGCATGGGGAGAGATCTAGGACACTGGCAGTGGACTTCAGGGGCAGACTTTGTGAGCATGGAAATATTCTCAAGGATCACTTGAGAGGATCACAACAATGACAAATGTGGAAAAGAGATGGGAGGTCATAAAATGGGGACTTCATGAGGCAGTCAGGACCTGCGCTAAGGTGAGCGTAAGGGAGCAAGGTCACATAAACCATGCTGGTGGTCCAGTGAGGTTCAGGTAGCAGTCAGAGAAAAGAAAGCTGCCTACAAAAAATATAAAACAACGAGAGGGGATACGGAAAAGGAAATGTACCATCTTGCATCTAGAAAAGTCACCTGGATGGTGCGGGGGGCAAAGTCCAGTAAAGAGCAGCGGATGGCACAGGGGATACGGGGAAGGGAAAAGGGGTTGTTCCGGTACATTGGGGAGTGGAGAAAAACTAAGGGCCATCTCGGCAGGTTGAGATCAGAAGGAGGATGGGTGGAAGAGATGAGGGACCAGGCAGAGGAATTAAACGAGTACTTCGCCTCTGTTCACTAGGGAGGGGATGGGATATCTACAAAGCAAGGCATGATGGGGATAGAGCGGTAGTGAGTGGGATCAGGGAGCAGCAGAAATGGAGCAAGAGGGAGGGAGGGTCCAGGGTGTCACCCAGGATAAGGATAAAAAAGCCAGTAAGGTGGAGAGGACGGATGATGCTATCTCCACCAAAAGGGTGTGGTTAGCCCTTAAGGGCCTAAAGAAAGATAAATCTCCTGGGCTGGATGGCATTCATCCAAGAGTACTATGGGAATTGGTGGACATACTGGCTGCACCCCTGGCAGAGCTCTTCAACAGGTTGCTTGAGACTGGGAGGGTACCTAGGGATTGTCAAGAGGCACATGTGGTGCCAATCCATAAAGGGGGGTCGAGGGAAGTACCAGGTAACTATAGACCCATCAGTTTGACCTCGGTGGTGAGAAGATTAATGGAGAGTATACTAGAGCGAGCGATTGGGTGTATTGGAGGGGTGGGAGGTCTTGATAGTTGGCAACATGGGTTTGTGCCAGGTAGATTGTGTCAAACCAATCTTGTGGAGTTCTAGAATGGGTAACATCAAAACTGGACAGGGGAAAGCCTGTGGATGTATTATTCTTGGACTTCAGCAAGGCGTTCGACTCTGTCCCCCACAATGGTCTGTTGGAGAAACTGACGGGGTTGGGAGTAGGCCCTTTGATGGTCAGATGGATTGAAAACTGGCTAGCTGGATGCACTCAGAGAGTAGTGGTTGGTGGGGAGCTCTCGAACCCTAGAGAGGTCAGTAGTGGGCTACCGCAGGGCTCGGTCCTGGGTCCGATCCTGTTTAATGCATACATTTCGGACATAGAGAGGGTATAGGGTGTGAAATGAGTCTCTTTGCTGATGACTGCAAGATGGGAGCAGTAGTTGAGGGGGAAGAGGGGAGGTTGGCCCTGCAATGGGACCTGGACACCATGGAAAGGTGGGCTCACACATGGAAATTAAATTTCAATATCACCAAGTGCAATGTGTTACATCTTGGTGGGAAACCCTAAACACAGGTACACCCTGGGAGGAGGCTCTGGAGAGCCTCAACAGGAAAAGACCTAGGGGTCATGGTGGATGCATGTATGAATAACTCGAGCAGTACAGGGAAGAGGCTAGCAAAGCAAACAGGATGTTGGGATGCATCGTGGGGGGATCACCTCTAGGAGCAGGAAGTGATTCTGCCGCTGTACAATGGATTGGTTAGACCACACCTTGAGTACTGTGCACAGTACTGGAGACCACACTTGAAGAGGGACATACAGCTCCTGGAGAGGGTACAGAGGAGGGTAACTAAGACGATACGAGGACTAGGGGATTTGACGTTTGAGGACAGACTTGAGGAGCTCTGCCTGTTTTCATTGCAGGAGAGGAGAGACAGGGGGAACATGATTGAGGTCTTCAAGTACCTCAAGGGAATAAATAGGGTAAACATGGAGGGGATCTTTAGATTAAAGCAGGGAGGTATCACCAGAGGGCATGGTTTGAAGTTGGAAGGTGGAAGGTGAGGTGGGAAAAGGAGGAGGTTTTCACTGAGAGGGTGGTGGATCCTTGGAACGTACTGCCTGGTGAGCTGGTTCAGAGATTCACAGTGGAGGGCTTCAAGACAGGGTGGGACAGACACAGAAAGCAGATGTATCAGATGATGGCCTGGCCCAGGGGGGTGGGGATGGATGATAGGGGTTTCTGGAACACAAGGGCAGGGAGGGCCTCAGTACCCAACTAGGGATCTGAGGTTTGAGCAGACTCGATAGACCATAAGGCCTAATCTGCTGGCAATTAGTATGTTAGTGCAGACACTGATGAAAATTTTGAACTGGTATTTTTTTCATTGGTGCCAGTGCTGTTCCCTACTTGGAGTGCTGCTGTCTTCTTCTGACATACTCAGACATGCACCACACTCTGACTGGACTGCACTGCCTGTCTGAATATGGAAGTTGTGGGAGCACAGGTCACAGTGACTATGTGCTGCACCCCCCCTCCCCACCACACACACACACACAGCAATGTGACCCAAGGAGCAAAGGGAGACAGCACATTCCAAACAGGATAGCTGTCTTGCCCCTGTGAGCCAGCTTTAGCTGCCGGCATGTTAAGAGACACAGATGGCATGCAAAATTGCATACTTCTGCTGGCTACTTCGTATGTAACATGCAATGGGTCCATTTGCACACCATTTTGTGCTCATTAGCAGTTCCGCAAACTGTCACCATGCACAACTGCACAGAGGCATTGTATGCAGCTGTGCCACCCCTCCTCACAGGACTGATCTCTCCATAAATGTTCAAATTCACACTCTTGGCAGTCTAGTGGATCCTCCACCCCTTAATCACCAGTCTGATCCACCAGTACATGTTAAATAATTCATCCCTGGCAGTCTAGTGCACCTCCATCTCCCAATCAACAGTTTGATCTGTTAGTACATGATAAAATACCCCATTCTTGGCAGTCTTTTGGACCTCCCACCCAGTCTGATCCTCCAGTAAATGTTAACTACCCCATCCCTGGCCATCTAGTAGATCCCTACCCTGATCTCTGTCATACACACCTCCTGTCCCACCCACTCAGCACTGTCCACCCCTCTCCAGGAGGCACCCCACTCACCTTCCTGCCATGGCCTGCCAGCTGCCCTCTCCCACAGATGGTGACCAGCACAGCCTCTTGGCTTACTACCTTGGCTAGCTGCCATCTGAGTGAAAGGGAGCAAGCATCGCCTACTATAGAAACAGCTGTTTGCTGTTCGCCCATGCTGTCAATCTACCTCATGCTTGTCTGGAGGGAAGGCAGTCTTGGTATGGGTAGGGTTTGCAAGCATTAAACAGCACTGCAACACTAGCTGTTTAGCACATTCAAACCTACTAGATATGCCACTCACCCTGTATGCAGAAGGTGATCCCTCATTTGCATGGGTGCAGCTGTATATTTTCATGTATGTACTATCAGTTTAGCGTCACACTGGGGGTGCTGAATATAGCCCACCCATTCAACCATGCTAATCTCAACTGGCATGTTGCTAACATATTTAGTGACATGCTAGCCTTCTCAAAATGGGGGCTCACGTCCTTTGCTCTTCTTTTCATTGAATTGCCATTAGACCACTTTGCTCATGCTGGCTGATCTGTTTTGAAATTTGACAGACAGTCCAGTGAGAGAGAGAAATATACTGAGGTACTGTACCAAGAGTAACCAGAATACAGAGCAAAGCTGCAGAGAGAACAGCTGCTCTCTCTGTGCTGACTCCTTTTATTATGGCTATGGGCGGAGCCTACAGCCATTTTGCTAACTGTAGCTTGAAAATGGAGTTTTGTGGAACAAATTTTTTGAATTTTTCAATGTATCCTTCCACATCTACAAATCACTATGACAACTAAAATAAAATAATCCCTTCTTTCTGTTTAGAATGTTGAAGACATAACTCCAAGCTGCTTATCTGATGGCCATTAGAAAACTGAAACAGCTTGTTAAATATTGGTTGCCTAGTAAACTGGAGATTTGTTTACCCCCTTGGAAACGCAACAGCTTGCACATTTAAATGATTAGCATTTGAACATTTTTTGCTACTAACTTCAGTTGGGGATGAATATCTTTCAAGAAAGATTCATACCTCATAAATGTTAGCCTTTCTCAGCAAATTTTGTAAAAATTTACACTGTGTTTAACCTCTCAAGATCTATCTGATAAAATGTCAGGTCTTCAGTGAACTACCCAGACTGAATACATAAATTTATTTTTGACAGAAGGGCTGTGGCCTACTTCCCAAATAAAACAGATAAGAGCTACCGAGATCTCTTATAGTAAGAGTGTGTGTGTGTGTGTGTGTGTGTGTGTGTGTGTTTGGGGATGGGTGGAGAAACAGTCCAACTCTGGCATTGGATACCTCATCTAATGAATTAACTACTGACAAACCATGAGTGATACAGAAGCAAATTATTTGATACCTTTTCTTGTACCAACATTGATGTAACAAAAAGAACTTATACCATGTATAAAATTCCTGATCAAACAACTGCAAACAGAAGACTGTTTTTTGTCATGTTATAATATGATATACTGAGTGTGTATTTACTGAGTTGCTGGATCAGGGCCTTGACAAAATATTAACATTTACTTAACTCATTCAAGATTCCATCGGGTGGACAGAAAAAAAGTCTGTAAGAATTTGTCTGAAAAGTAACAACTATAAGATGCAAAAATAGCATTTCTGTGTATATATATATATTAGAGGCAAAAAACTCCGTTTAATGCATTAGTTAGGGTTGTTCCACAGCGACAAAAGTGAGGAAATTCGCTGTTGGTTGAAAACCCCTTGGACCCCGCACACCCCCAACCGGCATTGGAGTGCGCATTGGGATAGTCAGCCCTAACTCTCACCCCATGACATGTGTAAAGCAGCAGAAGTATAGGAGAATGGGGTGAGAGTTGGACCCATGATCCAATGCGCACCTCAATGCTGGTTGGGGTGGGGGGTCCAAAGGGGTTTTCAACCCTAACAGCGAATTTCCTCACTTTGTCGCTGTGGAACAACCCTAACTAATGCATTAAATGGAGTTTTTGCCTCTAATTTCCTTCTTTTGAGAATGATAACGAGAAATAGTGAATGTAATGCAGCGGCGGAGCTCGGGTCCGAGGGCCCCGCTACCGCTTCATAATGCGTTAGCGGTTTAGGGCCCGCCACATGATGTGGCATACCAACAGGGACAGCAACGCAAACAGAAATGCTAACAGTGGTGCACATGATAACACAAGCACAGAATGAGAACAGAAAGGGTAATGCACATGGTGGCGTGAGGAGGAATGGTCTGCCACGTGATGTGTTGTCACATAGTAACATGGTGCCTGCAAACAGAAATGTCAATGGGCATGGTGATGTAAAATGAAACAGTAAGATAAACAGTACTGTATACAGAAATGGCAAAAATAACAAGCATAGCGCAAATGAAAATGCAAAGGATACGCACATGGTGGCGCAGGCGTCAATGGTAAGTGAAGCAGATGCGGATCCATAAGCGGAAGGGCAACAGTAACAGTAATGTAAGCACACAGGCTGGTTTTCCCAAAACCTGCATTGAGAAAGACAGTGAGTACAAATAATGTATGCAAAATAATGAGTATCGGTCAGAAAATGAGATCTTGGAATACTTAATACATTATATCTCAGGAACCGTCGGCATGTAGAAAAAAATTTAAAAGTCATATTATTTACAACTGTCCTGGCTAATTTGACTTTAGCCCCATTGTGGAGCTAAGAAGTTTTCCAATGAAAAGTCCGTATCTCGCACGTTTCGAGATACGGGCCCTGAAGCATGCGACGCCGTAATATCCTATGGGAAAAAAGAAAAGTTCGAGCACCATAACTTTGCCTCCCTGTAATGTTTTTCACCAAGCTACTGAAAGGCACATCTGTGGGCTGTTGGCTGTCTTCCTCCAAATTTCAGGAAAAAGACCAAACCGTTATTTTGCAGCAGGGCTCCAAATGATTTCTGTTAAGTGTTGGCGTAATGTTATCCTATGGGAAAACCGTCAATTTTGGAGTGCCGTAACTTTGCCGCCATGTGATATTTTTCAGCAAACTACTGAAAGGCACATCTGTGTACTGTTGGCTGTCTTCCTTCCAAATTTCAGGAAAAAAGACCAAACCATTATTTTGCAGCAGGGTGCCAAAGGATTCCTGTAATGCTTCGGGCGCCGTAATGTTATCCTATGGGAAAAACTGTCAACTTTGGAGTGCCATAACTTTGCCGCCGTGTAATATTTTTTCAATACAACACTGAAAGGCACATCTGTGAGATGTCGGCTGCGTTCCCTCCAAATTTCAGCCCAAAACTCCCAACGGTTATTTTGCAGTGCAGTGCCAAAGAATTGCTGTCATTTTCCCACAGACTAGAAAATTACTGTCACAATTTGCGAAAGCTTTCGCAAAAATTTACGACACTTTCGTGAGCACGAAAGTAATTTGCGAAAGTACTTTTTCCAGAAATTTGAAAACATATTTCTGGGGTGTTTACTACAAAATAAAGACATGGCAAGCATCCTCAGGTCCCGACTAAGTGAATACAAAAAATTAGGTTGCTAGAGGGTCCCAAATTTAAATGCCAACCATTTTTCTGATCACCAACTGAAAACAAAATGGCCGATTCGCGAAAGTAACAGGCCCATTTGCGAAAGTAAAAATGCATTTGCGAAAGTGTTGAACTTTTTGTTAACTTTTCCCATTGACTTATAATGGGAAACTGTTTTTTGAATAACTTTTGAACCGTTTAATATTTTTTCACGAAATCTTTGAAAGGCACATCGGGGACCTTGGCTGCACGTTCTCTGAAGATTTTGGGCCTGTCACGCAAACCATACGACCTGTAGACGCGACCACAGAATTCCAGAAAAGCGTAAATGCGCGCACAGATCACACTTAATAACTCCGCAGCCATATATCCGACCAGTACAAAACTTGGCAGATCCCAAGGCCTATGGTTCTTGATCATAAATTCCAAATTTCAGGCACATCCATCAAACAGTTGCAAAGTTATTAAGGTGCAAAGTTTTGGGGTTTAACATAGAAATGGCTCCTCAACCCTAACTATGGTAGCACTACCGTGCTACCATAATATATATATATATATATATATATCTATTTGCAATACATTTGTTTACAGGCGTGACTAGTATCTTTTGAAAGATTGTCTGACTTGTGATTGCTAATTCTGAGTATCGTTCATGAAATAATGAGCTTGATATCTGTTATTTCATATAGTCCCCCATTATGCCTTTTGCATAGCATATAAATCCAAATCATTCCAAGACCATTGTGACATGTAATATCAATACTGAGCAGCAAATCAGAGCTCTTTTCCTAATAAAAGGCTGCTGATATAATAAATAAAGAACAAAGTCATAAATAAGGAACCAGTGACTTATGAAAAAAATTACAGGGATTTATATAAGGATTGAATTTTGCCTTTGTAGGGAAAACACAGGGAAAATGAGGGTTTCTTACAGAGTAATGGTTATTTGGATCTGGGAGCACTGAATATTTCTTATCCTATAGTTTGTATCCTGGATAGGGCAGGGGAGATGCTACATCTCATTGTCACAGGGGTGTTCCTTTACACATTTTTGCACTGTATTTACTCAGGCTGTCCCAGATTAGATGCAATATCTTGTTTTCAGTGGGGTCATGATTTTACCATTTTTATAATGTATTAATTCAGGCTACCTAGTCCAGGGTTCCCATATTCAAAGGAGATACACAGCGCATCCCAGTGGAAAAGGGATATGTGTCGCTCAACTCCAACAATGTGCAGCAGTGCGATATTCAAATGTGTGGGATGCACTGGCCACAAGAGAATGAGCCAAGGCACACACAAATGATATGTCATTCAAGTCAAAGGGGCAATCCCATGCATATGCCGTGCTGCAGCATTTTCAGTGGGAATGTGCCCCTCACAGTACAGAGCACCATGGCCCACAGTTAGACCACAAATAGCTGGCCTAACCCTGCCAGACACCCACAGGAAGGCTGCAGATATGCACCCAGGTGCACAACTGCCTGGCAGCCTGGCAGCCCTGGTGGACTAGAGGTACCGCCTTTCCATCCCCAATCTAGCCAGCTTCATCCCTGAAGAGTTCCATGGTGTAGGGCCCCCCCCCAGACCCGATTGCACCAGAGGAAACCATGATCCATACCCATAGTCTAGAGGACTCCCATTCACCGCCCCTGTACACAGACAACCTCACTCCCTCATACCCAACCTGTTGCAAAGACTGGCACTGCCCTCCACACCCTGCCAATGCCAGCCACTGACTGCACTGAACCCAGGCTGGGGACCTGCATTCTGGAATGACCCAACTGGCTGTACTGTGCATTGGAGCACAATGCCAGCTGCGGATCCACCAGTGTATGCAGCCGTGTGTACGTCCCTGGCAAACTGAAGGGGGAATTTACATGCCTCCAATGCATACCTTGCCGATACTGTAACTGTATCTTCCTGCTGTCATACACCACTGCAAGTCCACACTCTCCCCTGTTTCCCTGTGTAACATGCCACCCTCTGGAATGCTGAAGTATCTCAGGTGCCGTGGGGTGCGGTATCCTGTAATGTCATTCACAGTGTATGCTTCAGGCTATAGATAGTTCATCTGCAGTTCCCCAATTGTACAAACAAATGAGAGGTCAGCTTTAACATGCCTGTTTTGGGACCTGTGTGAGTGGGTACAGCATTGGCCATCACCCACACTGAGCAGTGCAATGGCACCTGGATGATGGATCCACGTGCAAGTGCCTGAGGAGTATGGCCACTGGATGTTATCACCCACACACAACTTGTACCTACATATAACACATTCCAGCATCCGACTGTGAGTGTTCCACCACTTGCCGATAGAGTGGTACAATCCCATTACAGAGCCAGTCATCACAATGGGATGGGCTGGAAGAGCAGGGAGGGGGGTGTCTGTGCACCCTTGAGGGGGAGCAGGGGCGACTACACTATGGAGATGGACTGTAGGTGTATTCAGGTGCAATTAGAGATTTCATTGGGGTCCCTACAATAGGCAAGCGATGAGACCTGGACTCCGGTATGATTGAGGCAGGTGGAATGGGTAGGGGGGTGCCACTATACCACCAGAGACTTCAGGGCTTGTCCCACATGGGAGTGATCGGGGTTGGGGCTTGGGGGTGAGAGCTGCTCTGGTGCATTCATCCCCATGCCAACATGCAAATGGGCTGGTAATGAACATGCATAAGGCCCCTTTGCACCCTGTATGCTCAATTAGTTTATTTGCATTCCTGTGCTGAATATCACCCATGGGGGCTGCAGTGCCTACCAGTATGTGCCATGCATTCCCCCTGGAAGGTATTCAGTCAGGGTCACCATAGATACACTTGACTTGGCGGCCGCCTGCACTGCGACTCCTGTCCAGGGTCACATTTTCAACAGGAACGATGAAGCCCACCAGGATGAAGTGCAGTGTCACAGGTTCACTGTATGACAAAAGGGATTAATTCCCCTTAAAACTGCATTGTTTGCTGCAGTAACTCTACTTCAGTATTCTGCAGTGCTGTGCTTCATCCTGGTGGGCTTTACTGTATGCACACCTGTACGTGGCACTTCTTTCTGAATATTGTGTCAGTGCCAACCAGTGCACCCTTTGTGTCAACGCATCCTTCTGCTGATGCATCGATCTGGCACTTAATATATCCCCCCCCAGATGTAAAATATTGTTTTTAGTGCGTTCTGATTTTACACAATGCAGCATAATATTGTGTAGATGTAGATCCCCACTGAAAATAAGATGCCATTTCTTCTGTGAACTATCCAAGCTAAATATATAGCAATCAACAGACATATTCCAGGAAAACACATTGTACAAATGTGTAAAAGGAAGACTACATTGAAACTGCCTCTCCACATATATGCATTGTTAAATTCATTAGAAATAATTAGTGAAAGCATCTCAAAAGCTCTTAATAGCCATATCGGCTCTGACCAGATCCTGTATTCTCAGTGTCAGCCATCGATGGACACTATATGTGCAGTATATACAGTGCAGCCCACCAGGATGAAGCACAATATCAAAGGTTTCCTGCATGACAAAAAGGATTAATTCCCTTGAAATTGCATTGTTTACTGTAGTAACTCTGCTGCAGAATTCTGCAGAGTTGAGCTTCTTCCTGGTTAGCTTCACTGTATATCTCCTCATTTTTTTATAGAAAATAAGTCCCATTGCATACAGGAATTATTTGTAACTGGATCTGTACTGCTCCATAAAGGAGATATGACATGAAGTGGCTCGCCAGCATTTTTATATTGAGTCACAGCTCAAATAACCTTTCTTAAAATAGAAAAAAGCTTTATTATTTAGATCATTAGTGACATTGAAAAGATGCATTTTAGTATATTCTGTGAGATGATTGCCCAAGTGCTTCCAGAGGTGTTGAATACTGATCATAGCCTACCTACACACACACACACACACACACACACACACACACACACCACACTGCAAAATTACATTAGCACAGTATTTGGAAATGTTTAAAATAAATCATATTGGCAAGCAGAATCTTCTAGCTAAGTTAATTATTAGAAACCATCCATGTAATGAAATATTTATATAATTCAAGTCCGCCCCACATTAAGCATTTACCATAAAAGGAGCTCAACTTGTAGATATTCATCAACAGAAACCCTTCAAGAATGCAAATTCAGAGATAAATCAGACATCCAAACTAATCGGTCCACAAAAGATGCCATATGCTGCAGTACTAACCTAATCAGACTAACAGCCCAGCTTTGTTCTATTATCCAGAGATTACATTTAACAATCTACACTTATGGAACAAGCTAAACATTTTGTTCATTTTAGCTGGAATCATAAAGTGAAAGATATTCAGCTTTAAAACATAGCAAACATTAAAACATAGCAAACGACACAAGGATCTTTGTTTTCTTCAGCCTGCACAAGAAAATTGATTGATCCCTTTCATATGGCCCTTGTTTCATTTTAAAACATGTCTTCCAGCATTCTAAGACTAACCATTGAACAGGCAACTTTTGAAGTACCCCTTCTCATGGTAGCCAGAAATGGAGCAAACAAAGGCCTTGGGGTTCGCACTAGTGATAAATGAGTGCTCTGTAGGAATGGGGTTAGAAGGACTCCCTAGGCCCCATACTCAATTGTAATTTAGTGGTGCAATAATCACGTTATGCCGTGGTTCTAATTAAACCCAATTGTGCAATTCACAATAGAATTGCAACCCATTCCCTGCACAGTCAGTCAAACCATTGCAAGTACATGGGGAAAGAGGTGGAGGCTGACATGCAAACTGAATGCCGAGGTATACTCAGTTGTATGCCGCTCCCTCAGTCACGTCATTGTACCACCCAGGCAAAAGAACAGTTTCAAATAGTTCTACAGACTGGTGCAGGTTCAAGTGTTAGTGGGCCTAAGATCATTGAGAGACTGAATGATGAAGAAATAGAGGGTGCAGGGGAACAGGGATCGGGAGGGGGACTGCTCGGGATATCAGGGACTACTGATGAGTAGGAAATAGGGAAGGGGCCATTGGACCAACAAGTGAAACAGGAGGTGTACCAGAAAAAAAGGAATGAATTCAGCAGCCTAGAAGTGGGCCTAAAAGTAAGGGATAGATGGGTGGAAGACTATAGCCATAGTGCCATGTACCCAGGGCACTGCGTATGGCATAGAGCCATGCAAGTAGTGCTATGCCTTGCACAGTCCTCCTTGGGTATCATAGTTAGGTTTGCTCAATAGTTAAATTGCTATTTGTACCTCTGAATACCTGGCGGCCACATTTTCATTGGCCCTAATTGATGGGGAGACTCCTTCTTCCAGCAACGATGGCAACCTTTTATGTCTGGCAGATTGTAGTGGTGGCACAAAGGGAAGCATGTGTGCGCATCAAACTTGTGCCGCCACCAACTTCAACTGTGTGTGGGGCCCCTGGTTTTGTTTTTATTAATATATTTCTATGTCCGCTATTCAGAAAGATTAAGAAATTCTTAGTGGTTTAGGCATTTCTGATTTGCACATACGAATAAGTATCAAGATTGTATCTTAGATGTCAGTACAGGCCACTATCGCTTCTTGGCAAACAGATTGTGGGTTCAAATTCTGAACCAAGACCGTGGACTCATACTCAGTGCTTACTCTGCAGTGCAGTACAAGGGCTGTAGTGCTGGAGGTCCCGTATTTGGATGAGATGTTAATTCTAGGTCACTTCTGCCTACCTCTCAGGATTGCCCAGGTGTATGGCAAAGGTCCTGTGGTACTTTCTGAAAGAGTACAGATTGCTCCCTCATCTTCTCTCTCATAAACCATCTTTAATGAGATTCTCGATGACTTTGTGTGAGAGACTGACTGTTGAGCACAGAAAGTCAGCTCCTTTTATCTATGCACAGTCACTGCACTACTAGTGTGTGACTCATTGGTTTGTAAACTGCTTTGAGACACTCTGTTTATAGAAGGCACTATTGTGATAGTGAGAGGTTCTAAATTATAAAAACTTGTTCAAAATCAGGGCTGTCATGAAATCACAAAATCTGAAGAGGGAGGGGCACGAATATGTGGTATACGTTGACCCAGCATAACCTATAGCTACAGGAGGATAAGGATTTTATGTGATTTATATTGTATTCTGGGGAAAACGTGTCCCTCACTCATGCATTACATGCACAATGGCCCTATTTAAAATTTATATTTTTAATTCAGTACACAGTCTATCTGTCTGTCCATCTTGTCTGCCTGCCTCACTTAGCTATTTTATTCTTAATTATGTGCCTTTCTTTTTTTTTTGTTTGTGTTTTAGTTTTTGACTGTAATTGTATATGACATTATTAACTGCATTTTATGCATTAGTGTCTACTGTATTTTTGTATTAGAGTTTTTGTATTTGTGAAGTCCCAGGTCGCACCTGAAAATAGGCACTTGGACTAGTTCTGCTAACTGGCTTGAAAAAATTAAATACAAATATCAGTTTGTCTCTCTCTGTATGTGTGTATACATATATATATATGTGTGTATATAAATATATATATATATATATATAATAGATAATCCACTCTAGGGTGTGCGGTGGCGCTCTGATATCACATGCGCCTTGGTATGCTCCAACCACCAAAGGCGTCGTATATCAGAATCACCTTACCCTAAGTGGATTATCTATCTTATAAAATGGAAATAAATATTTTTGTGGGAGAGCAAAAAAGTAGTCCCTGTGTGGCATAAGAATTAAAAAAAAAAAAAAAAAAAAAAAGGTTTGTATTTCTTTTTATTTTGATGTAGTTAGATGGAGGAGAAAGAGTGGGGAACTCTGCAGGCAGACACTGAAAGCAAGTCCCTCGGTGTGAAGAAGGAAAGTAACTGCATTTTGCTTATTTTTATTTAGATTCATGTAAAAGAAGGACTGCATTTTGCCTTATTTTTATTTAGATTTGTGTAAAAGAAGGAGCGAGCTGAGGTTAGTGGCAGACAGGACTTTCAGTTTTATCACTGACGTGTAGCGTGACCGAGCGTGGTGAAAAGTGACACCTAATGTGCAGCCAAACAGTGAAAGTAAGTGACACTCTGTAGTAGAAAAGCAAAGAAACTCTGCATTTCAGGTTATTTAAATTTAAAACCATGTAAAAAAGCTGCCGTGTGAAGCAGTCGGAGAACTAGCGCAAACTGAGAGTGTTGGCAGCGTCAGAGATGTAATGCAGGGCAGAGCGAGTGTTGCTCTAGCAACTGTTGCTAAAGGAACACTTGCTCTGTCGTGCGTAACGTCTCTGACGCTGCCAACACTCTCGGTTTGCGCTACTTCTCCGACTGCTTCACACGGTAGCTTTTTTACATGGTTTTAAATTTAAATAACCTGAAATGCAGAGTTTCTTTACTTTTCTACTACAGAGTGTCACTTACTTTCACTGTTTGGCTGCACATTAGGTGTCACTTTTCACCACGCTCAGTCACGCTACACGTCAGTGATAAAACTGAAAGTCCTGTCTGCAACTCGCTTCAGCTGGCTACTTCTTTTACACAATTCTCAATAAAAATAAGGTAAAATACAGTTACTTTCCTTCTTCACACCGAGGGACTTGCTTTCAGTGTCTGGGTGGTTATTAGGTACTGTTATTGGCCACGCTCGGTCACACTACATGTCACTAATAAGAGTGAAAGTGGTCCCCACTCGTTTTCCTCCCTGTAAAGAGGACGGCTTTATTGTAAGAATAGTAACTGAAAAGAAATAGGAATACAAAGCTCTTTTTTTTTTCCTAGTCAGTGTTAGTTTGAACTTTGGCTTGTGGGTGACTATCTGTGGTAGATGTGGAATGATGTGAGTACTGGTGAGAAGGTTTTGGAGGATAAAAAGTAGTTCAGGCGTGGGTCGCTGGGAGGTGTCGCGGTCATTGGGAAATAATGCTGCGGTCATGTGATGCATTCTGTCCAATCATGTTAGTGGAATTTCTATGATTTTACCACCCCATTTTATATATATATATATATATATATATATATATATATATATATTTGGCCCACTAAGGAAACATATTTCCCATTTTCAGGCACAACACTGTTCAGAAACATTCAGTTTTTATCTAAACAATACTTGTGAACTAAAACCAGTGTGTTTAGTTTTGTGATGTGTATTGCTAAGTTTTATAGTAATTTTCTTATGCCTGCATGTATTTGAGAGGCATCATTTTTTTTTGACTAGTTATAGGATTCCTAGGCTTCTAGGCCTAAAAAGGCAATGTTCACATTTGTTTTTAGCTTTGTTAATTATTAATGTGTGCTGCAAACTAATTCATTTCATTTGGGAATGCTTTTAATTATAGCTGTGCAGAATCTAAAATTCTGCCCTTGGAATGCCCGCAGAATGACCATTCCGATTCTGTGGAATTTTGCGTAATGTGAATGTAAATTCTGTGGAATTTTGCCAAATTTTTAATTTCAAATATCTTGTTCTATTTTTAAAAGTACACATCCAGCCAGCCCAGTGGCACAGAGGATTGAGGCACTGGACGCCACACCTCGAACCACGCTGGCGACCCAGGTTCGGAAATAGACTCAGGTCGTCGGGGGCTGGCTGGGGAAGGAGATGATTGAGCATCCGGAGGACTGCTCTCCTCTCCTGGAAAGGGTGAGTGGGAAGCCCCGCTCTAGTAGTGGCCCCTGGTGGAAACCATTGGTACTACATGCAGCGGCGCAGGCGGGACAACCAGAAAGTCGGAAAACAGCTTCGGTGCCACCAGATGATGGCCTCCATGCTCCATGTCCCTCAGAACCTCCGGGAGCATCTTTCACCACAGCATCACCTCTGGACCATAGAAAAATAGTGTGCCAGGGTCCCCTGCCACCCGGTGCCTTCCCCCTCGGAGGAGGGGGAACCGCCCGGCGATGGGATACGTCCGGGACAAATCGGGGTTGGCTGCGTGTGTGTGGGAGGAGCTCCAGAAGAGGACAGCCAAGGCATGGAAGCACTAGGTGGCCCAAGGAGAGGTGAACGCCGGAGTGTGAGGGAAGTAAAAGAGTATACACAAAAAGTAACACATCCAACTGACACCAAATTTGGTATGAGGGACAGATAGTAATGCATATATAAGTGGGCCAAATTTCAAAGTAATAGGTTAAAGGGGGCAGAGTTATGGGTAGCCAAATATTTAATCATAATTTTATTTACAGTTATTTGATCTTAATTTAAAATTTCTTATTCAGATTTCTCCACAGTTTCACTATTTAGAGAAACATACAACATGTGTGGGCACCATATTTTAAGTTTCAAGCTTCAAAAGGGGTTAAGTTATAGGTAGCCAAAATGTTGCCAAAATTAAGAGTTCTGTTATTTTAGTATCATTTTGATAGTATTCATTTAAATGTTATAAAATTTTACAGGTGTACAGCTCATCAATACATTTATATATGTACACAGCTTCAGATTTCTAGCTTCAAATGGGACTGCATTATAGCCTGCCAAACATGTTGCCAAATTTTAAACTTCAGTTATTCCCCTCTAATTTAAAAAAAATCCAAATTTAACCAGATTTAAACCATGTAAACTACTATACCACATGGTCATTTCTGACAAAGTTCATATTTACAGCTTTAAATGGGACTAAATTAAAGGTATTCAAACTTTCACAACATTTAAAATTAAATTTTGCAAGAATGTAAACTATAAATTTATAAACCTCTAAAACTTTTAAACTTTTAAAACTTTAAAACTAGAGAATGCAATGCCATTAAATTTGACAGATTTAGACCTTACAAGGAGACTGTGTGTGTCAATTTTATTAATTGCTTGCTCCCAAAAAGTACAAAATAACATCTGTACTTAAAGTCAAATTCCATAAGTCTTTGTGAAAATGGAGGAATTTCATGAAAATTCCATAAAATGGAACTTGCTATTTTCACTCAGCCTTATCTGGGGGATTCAAATTAAAGGATATGGGTATCAGAGGCAGGTAGAGCAGGGTGTTACTAGGCTCAGGATTTAGATGCATAGTTTCACCAAGAAATGGACAGCTGAGCGTTGTAGTACACCAGTACTAGACCCTCACATTGGAGCAAGGAAGCACAAATTGTCAACAATTCCAACCTATAAGCAGGATATATAAGGATCACACCCAGTAAATGGATGATCCAGGAGCCTGACATACATGCAAGTCTGGGACTCAGAGGTATTTAAAAGATGTAATGGGGAAGACAATGTCTGGGGCAAAGGAAGGAAGAATTCTGACTACTTCAGCAGGATAAGTTGATACTGTAGGAAAAGGAGTAGTTGACTCTTGTTTAAGGGATTTTGTCACAGTAAAGAACAAAGAGGACATCATTGTGATCAGTAGTTCCATTGAGTTATTCTGGCTATGCTGGGGGGCAAAATAGTCACCAAGAGAGGAACAGCAGGGCTGCAAAAAGTTCAGCCAGCTTATTAAATGAAGTAGTGGCACATGCTTTGTGAATGTTAAAGTCCACACAAAGAATTCTGGATGCTTCATCTATATGCTGCCATAAATATTTAAAAATGTTACCAATATTTTTTCCACTGTAAATTAAAACTGCTAAACCAATTTATCCAGTTGTGTTAGACACCAGGATACACTGACATCAGATATGCATGTCAAATGTTATGCATATGCCTGGAAGAGCAGAGAAGCTACCAACATCCACATTTTGAGAGTTTTCACAACATTTTGCAAATATGTATACAGTAAAATGTTGAACCCCTATAACTTAAAATCTATAATCCAATCTCTCCATATTTAGATAATTCTATAACCATTACAAAATATTATTTGTGCTAATTTGTGCCTGAGTTATATGCAGGTAAAATGTTTCATGAAATTCCTGCAAAAATAAAATGACAGATTTGAGCACAAGTAATTTTGAAATGATGCATCTAATATCATCAAATATGGCATTTTTAGATCACCTATCATCATACATTCATGCCAAATTTAAAATCTCTGTCCCAATAGATGTCAGAGGTATATGCAGATAAAATTTTCATTAAATGTCCTACAAAATATAAAATGACAGATTTTGAACACCTATAATTTTGAGACAATCCATCCTAATGTCATGAAATCTGGCACATTGTTAGAATACCTACATAAAATAATCCTTCCAAATTTAATATCTTTGACCCAATAGATGGCTGAGGTATATGCAGATAAACATTTTCATGAAATTTCCTACAAAAAATAAAATGACAGACTTGAGCACCTTTAATTTTGATACAAACCATCCTAATTTCATGATATTTTGCACATCATTAGAATTCCTCCCAGAGAGCAAGTTTGCCAAATTTCAGAGCTTGGTGGGTGGCTGCATTATGACCAAATTAATAAATTGTGACAATTCCACAAAATGACAACGACATTCAGTTAAATTTCACAGAATTTCTTGAAATTCTATGAATTCACAATTTTCTCATTACACACAGCTCCACTTAATACAACACAAATTTGTGCAGCTTTACAGACCACCCATCCATCTCATTAACAGACAACAAAGGACTACATAGATGTGTTCAGGTAATCATAATTCCCCATCTGCTACCACCATAGACTTTCTGTTTCAAATCACCCAGATAGATACAGTATATTCATTTTGGGTTGTTGGAAGGCAGATTTTTTTATATAATCAGGGTACTTTTGTATGAATAAAACATAAGGTTACTGTTAAATCTAGATATATAAAAACGTGTTTTAAAGAGCAGCTGACACCTTTGAAAAAACTTTGGAAACCATAATAGTTCGACACATTTCGACTTGTATTTCACATATCTTCTATAGATTTCTCCTCTTCATTATTTATTACTAAAGAAATTCCCACAAAAACAGGACCTTTATCCATTAGAGCTCATCTGCCTCTGTAACTTACTCCCTACTTGACATCATAATGCTCTGTTGTGACATCACAGTCTGTTGCTATGGGAATAACTGCGATGTCACAAGCACAGTATTATGACATCAGGTTGGGAAGAAGCAATAGGAGCTGATGAACCCAAAGGGAAAAACTCTTCTGTTTTCATGCATCTGACCTCAGTAATAAATAATGGAGATACGAAATACAGAGCTAATGAAAAATATGAGCTGCTTTGTGTCCAAATATTATGTTCTTCAAAGTTCTTCAAGAGGCATCGGTAGCTCTTTAAATTCTTTGATTATAATAGATTAATATTTGTTCTGAAATTCATTGGCTTGGACAGAATTATATTATTTCAGTTAATGAGACTTTAAACTTCTTTTTAACTGAGTTTTCTAGTGTAGCTGAGTTTCATACCTCAGTTCAAAGAATGAGAGTAGAAGTGAACAATGCAATGCGGTAATTCATAAGTTTCTTAAAACTACAAGAAGTAGAAGAAGGGCTTGGGGAAAAAGCCAAAACAAAACAGAGGATCACACTCATTATAATTCCTTATGAAATAAATATTTATACTGGGTTCTTATGCTGGGATTAGAATGGTAGAAGACCCATCCATTCCCCACCTCAGTGGGGACATTTTAACCTGTTTCCCACAATTATCTCATCTATCTTCCTTTTAAACTCTGCCAATTAGTTGCTAGCCACCACTTCACCTGGCAAAGCATTCTAAACTCTTCCAGTTCTATTCATGAAAGAATAGAAAAATCTGTTACCTTTAACCACATCCAGTTTAATTTGCATCCTATGCCCTCTATGTCCTATCGGTTTTCCCTGTAATCTCAGACTCATCTCAGTTGCAGGTTCCTTGTCATTTATGATCATATATAAAGACATCAAGTCCCCTTTCATTATCATTTGTTCCAGAGTAAACAGCCCAGTTTTTTTTAATCTTTCGCAGTATCTTCCTAATGTACCCATCATTCTAGTATATCTTCTCTGTACAGCTTCCACATGTTTTTTTCCCCTATTGTATATGGACTCCAGATCTGTGATCCATAATCCATATAAGGTTTTATATAAGACATATATGGACAGTAGACATCCTATAGACCTATTTATAAAACTTTGTTTTATATTTCTTATCATACAGTTTGCTCTTTGTACAACCTGCATACGTTGTTTTACAAACTTCAGCTTATTGTCAATAAGAATTTCACAATCTTTCTCTTCTTCTACATCCTGTAATCTTTCCTTATTTAATATATAGGTGTTCTTACTATTTAATCTTCCCAGATGCATTACACTTGATTTATAAATGCTGAACTTCATACTATTTTTTGTGCCCATATTTCACTTTTTTCTAAGTCAATTTTGAACTCAGTTTACTGCTCTGGAGTTCCCACTGGTCATCTAATTTAATATCATCTGGAAATTTGACAAGGAAATTTGTTCTGCAAAATCCATCTTTATAACCAAATACTTGTTGAGAATAGTCATACTCCAAGAACTCTTTGGAAGCTGAGTAACTTTTTTGATGAGGGTTCTGGTAAGACTATTCCAAATTCTATTGAGCAGAATGGTAAATTAGTCTCTGGCTCTTTGGAAATGTCTTTTAATTCTTAACTCATTAATCCTCATGAGATTTTGAATGATTTATTTGTTTTTTGTTTACCGGGTAAGGTGCACTAGCCATAGCAATGACTATATTCAGGCACAACCCGGGAGGCTACAGAAACAAAACAACTGGAGGCAGTGACAGTACAATGAGTAAGTTGCAAAAATTGACAATTTTTGGGGAGCAAAGACACACTACAGGCATGAGAAAAACACTAAAGAGAGGGTAAAATATAATACAGTTATAGAGTATGTATAATAGGAAGGTAAGATAAATGGTTAAGTTCAAAAACAACAACAGTCCAGAAACAATTGGAGTAGGTATAATACTGAGGTGATTGTTCACTTTCTAATAGTCAATACCGGGTAGATATGGAAGAGCTAGGAGTAGAATAGGAGTAGGGTCTGATCTGCAACCAGATCCAAATTTACCCTTTGATATTGTTATCTCTTCCTTTTATTATTAATATTTTACATTTAGGAAGATATAGGGTCCAACTATGGCCCAGGAGGCCTACTTCAAAAGTTGAAACAGAGGTTCAACTGGAAAATCAATAGTAGGAGGACCATGGGCAACACAACCACACCAGTCTTCTCCTTTGATATGGTACACTAACTCTGCATTTGTATTTTATATTTATTTGCAGCAATCATAAATTCCATTTAATTAGAAAACAGATACATGAAAGGACTTTCATAGTTTGGAAGGTAGGAAGATGACCAACTGAAGGTGGACCCACCTTGAAATTTTAGGTATTCAGCTAGGCCACTCTGATACTGGGACACTATTGGTCAGTGACTTTCATACTTACTCGTTAAAACTTAATCCCAAGAAGTCAAGAGGCCTGGATGGTATTTAATGTAAATTGTTGCGCTATGCAGCTCCTGTAGTATGTTACACATTGGCTGATATATTTAATCTTTCTTTGTACACTGTAGAGTTTCCCTCTGATTGGAAACAGGTTAAGGTTTTACCTGTGTTTAAATCTGGAAGTTGTAGTTCTGTCTGTCATTATTGCCCAGTTTCCTTGTTGCCCATAGTGTCAAAGATCTTGAAAAAATTTGTGTCTCCCCAGATTTGTGATGTTTTGATTAAAAAACCTTGTTAAATACTAAACAATCTGACACTAGACCTAGGTGTAGTATTAACATGGGGATAGATAAAGTAACTAATGACATCTAATAGGCAATAGATAAGATCTTTCCAGTTGAGTCATTTGCATTAATCTTTCAAGGCCTTCAGCACTTCAAACCAAGGACTTCTGGTGCAGAAACAAGTTTTTTGGTCTTGACAAAATGATAATGACACGGTGAGAAATTATCTAATTGACATATCTCAGACAGACTGTGTCTAAAACATATTCTTAAAGCCTCAAGGGTCCCATATTTAAAGGTCATCATGGCCACTAACAAGTTAGCGCCCTTGCCAACCTATGTTTGTCCTGGCGCTCCAGGCAGGGACATATTCAGAGGCCCAGAGTGCTCCCCAAATCTGCTGGTAGGATTGCACTAACCATACTGCTGTGCCTACACAGTGAGGGGTCTGTCATGTACAATGGGCAGTGGTATATTTAGACAGTGCCAGCTACACTAAACAGACCCCAGAGTGGCACTATTTACCACTACTGAAAACTCCATCTTATCACAGCATTAAGGCCTCACCCCATCCCCAAAGGCAGGGTGGTTGTACTGCAGCCACCTGCTCCTGTGGTCTAGTGGACCCCTGATGGCCCAGGTGGTATACATATTCTGAAATCCTAGGTAATCTAGTGGACCTCCTTGCCTGATCGCCCATATCTCCTGTATAATGAAAATACTGGCAGGCTAGTGCCTCTCCACCATATGCCAAAGCCCCTCATGCACTTGACACCCCACCCACCCAACAGATGTGGACCCCAGCCCCAGAACCCTGTTCATCATGCAGGAATAAGAACAGTACAGATTGGCAGCTGGCTGACCCTCTACTCACCCCTTAACTGGCCATCATCTAGCAGTCACAGAGCATGATAATGAACACGATAGTGCTCTGTGACTACCAGACAGCAGCTGGCTGAAGAGACGAGAAGAGTGCTGGCTGGTTGCTGATATGTGCCATTCTTACAGGTGAGTGGTTGCCGAAATGAGGAGTATGTATGGGGCAGTGTTCTCAGTTGTTAGGTGGGTGGGAGGTGGCAAACACTTGAAGGAGGCTTTGGAACATGATGGTGGGGTGCTAGCCCACCAGTGATTTTCATTATATGGGGCATGGTGTGAACAGGGACAAACCACTGGGTTACCAGGGATCTCGGGATAGGAGTACTATGGATGCAGTTGGTGTGAAGGTGACCACTAAACTACCAGGGATCTCTGGATATGTATACTGTATACTACAGGGGTAGTTGGGGAGGGGTGACCACTAAACTACCAGGGATCTCTGGATATGTATACTGTATACTACAGGGATAGTTGGGAAGGGGGGAATCACTAAACTACCAGGGATCTCTGAATATGTATACTGTATACTACAGGAATAGTTGGGGAGGGGGGATCACTAAACTACCAGGGATCTCAGGATATGTATACTGTATACTACAGGGGTAGTTGGGGAGGGGTGACCACTAAACTACCAGGGATCTCTAGATATGTATACTGTATACTACAGGGATAGTTGGGATGGGGGGATCACTAAACTACCAGGGATCTCTGAATATGTATACTGTATACTTCAGGGGTAGTTGGGGAGGGGGGATCACTAAACTACCAGGGATCTCTGGATATGTATACTGTATACTTCAGGGGTAGTTGGGGAGGGGGGATCACTAAACTACCAGGGATCTCTGGATATGTATACTGTATACTTCAGGGGTAGTTGGGAAGGGGGGATCACTAGGTTACTGGGGATCTCTGGATATGTATACGTATACTATGGGTGTGATTGGTGGAGAGGGGACCATTAGACAACCAGGAATCTTTAAATATGTATACTATGGGGGCAATTGGGGGATGGAGGAGTACTAGACTGCTGGGGGCTCTAGTGGGTGATCTGCATAAATGCAGATAAGCCCATGATGGCCAAGTAGATGGCCCCTTTGTGCCTTGCTTGCCCAGTGAGCTCATTTGCATGCTCAGGCTGAATACTGACCGCAGGAGTTTCAAGTTTATTTATTTTATAATGGAAAGGTACGTGAGAACCAATGCCCATTTTCACAAATGTCCAGTTTTCAAACAGACAACTTAAAATAATAAATACATTTACAAATACAGGATCTTAATATTCAATACAGGGAGGCATCACTATCATTTGATATGGACAGCTAGGTCAAACAATTCGTATAGTTAAAAAAGTTTGATACAAGCATAAGGGTACAGAAGGCTGAGACATCCTGCAAGTAAAAAGCCTACATTATTATATACAGGGAGACATCACTGACACATGATGTGTACAACTAGGTCAAACAGTTTGTACTAATAAGCTTAGGGGTGTAGAAGGCTGAGTCCCCTACCACACAGACTGACCAGGAGTAGGCCATAATATAATGTTCCATGTAAAGACAGGCATCATGAGACCCCCAGTGCACATGTCACCTGGGTTAGGTAAGGAGAACCCTGGCAGGGAGGTGGACAGCTAACTGCAAAGGGCGGAGGGTTACTTGGGGGGAGTGAAGGAGAGGGGTGGAATGCGCAATGAAAAAAGAGGGTAGGAGCCCTGGCATCATCTCTTTTAGGGCAGTGCTATCTCCTTTGAGCCATATGCAACCCTGGTCCATGTCAGCGCAGCACATGTCCGACTTAGCCCTGTGCTGATGTGGCCTGATATTGAGTCAGTTAGCACACTCCATCAGTGCATGCTGTCTGTCTGAATATTGCTTATTATACAATGGCAAGGACATTTTCTGCCCTCTGATTGGTCAGTGAGTGCCTGGAACAGTGATGTTATTTCATGATAACATCACTGTATGAATTCCAGGGACCCAGATGACCACATAACACATTAAGAAATCATGCCACGGCTATTTCATCCTTGCTATTTTCCCACAAATGGAGCAGACCTTCTCACACTTCGCCGGTGTTCTCCCCAATAAACCTAGTGTCAGACCTCATTCACAACCCACAGTTTGCTATCCTAAGTTTTTCTTTTTCTTTTTTGCCCTGAAAACAAAACTGAAGCTGTTACTTCCACAAGTCAGCTTTTTGAAACACACACTACGTTCTGTCGAGCTAGCTGCGTGGCCATTCAAGTGACAGCTTCAGTTTTCAGCTTGTCATTTTGTTTTCAGGCCTGTTCATTGTCTTCCCATCTAGATTGAAACTATCTGGGGACAGAGCTTTGGGGTTGGGGCTCCAGCACTTTGGAATGCATTTCTTTGGAACAACTGAATGGAAAACTCAGTGGAGGCCTTCAAAGGCTCTTTGAAAACTTATTTATTTTGTAAAGCCTTCTATGATTATGTATTGCCTCTACTTATTTTACTGTGGTTTAATACTATTGTTTGACTTTGTTACTCTGCACAGTGCTCAGAGCCTTTTTGGATTAGGTGATTTATAAATAGACTTTGCCTTGCCTTGCCATTATTATTATTATTAGCATTATTATTGGTATGGCATTTCTTTAGGAAGACACAAAGGTGAGCAATGTGGTGTACAGTGTGTATAATTGATATGGCCATTTTAGCCATTCAGTGAAGGGTTACAGTATAAACTGCTATTTAAGATTCAGACAGAAAACACATTCTCCATCAGATGATACACAAGGTTGTACTGTACCTATTACATGATAGAGTAGCTTCTGGAACAATAAAAACCCTACCACCTAGGCTGGGATTGGCATGACTGGAAACCAGGAAAAATTCAGGGGGTCCTCAGGCTAAGTGGGTTCCCATGAATGGGCCATAGCCACCCCACAAATTTGTTTTTTTTGGGGGGGATTGAAAAGCCCAGGCCTCTTAATGAAATGGCAGTTTACATTTTTAAATTGTGAGCCCCCGGACAGCTGACCTGTTAAGTCATCCAACAACACCCTGGTCCGACCTACACAGCTGCCCAATCACATTGTTCATCCTACTTGCTGCCTGCCCTACATAGAAACATAGAATTTGATGGCAGATAAGGACTGCTTGGCCCATTCAGTCTGCCCACTTCTCCCACCTGCACTTATACCTCACACTGAGCCAACTCTAAAGCTCTTTCTCTCTCCCATTCCTTTCCATAATGATTCCCTTGTGCCCTGTTAGCATTGACTCTCTCTCTCTCTCTCTCTCTCTCTCTCTCTCTCTCTCAGGCACTTGCACTCTTCATTTGACTGTGCAAGAACATCAGTGGTGGTATTAGTATAAGCCTCACAGTTAACTACAGAGTATCTAAAACCTCAGAGGTTCTGGGGGCCTAGGCAGTCCCCAGAGCTTCACCATTAATTCAGCAGCCAAGGAAAATATAAAGAGAGGGACGAATTTTGCCATGCTACCATGGGTTTCAGGTGGGCATCCAAAAGACAATTTCCCCTGTGGCCCCAATTGCTGCAGTTTGATCCTGCATCAACCAAGATATGGCAAAACATGGTCTTGGCAAGGAAGATGTTAGAATAGTCTGGACAGTGCTGATTTACTGAAACCCTATGCTGTGTGCTTAGTAGGCCACCTGTGTAGTAAGCTTGGATGCTGCTGTCTAAGCCAGGTACTGACACGGAATACCCTCACTACCACCGACTACCCTCCTCAACCTCAGACTAGTATGGGATAGCATCCCATACTGAAGAGCAGGAGGATGCTAGTGCTGTGCCCATTGTGGACAAACTAACACAGCTTTTTAAATGACCCACACACATATTTGGAAGCATATGGGCTGCCAAAGACTACAGCTTGGCAGCCCTAGTAGAACCTAGCTTTAAGGATACCATTGGATCATTATTTGAAACAGATCTGTATAGATTGCTCAGAGAAGGGAGAAACTGCCACAGCACAGAAAGAACAATCTTTAGCTGCACTTGTATCTACATCTTATCTGATGCAGAGGGAGGGAGAGAGAGAAAAGGCAGCTTGCATACCTGCTGCAGTTGCTACTGCCACTGAAAACTGTGAGGAGGTGATCCAACCAAGAACTGCTACAGAGTCTGGAAAACCATATGTGGATGACAAACCACTCTTGAATATGCTATCTGACTATGGTTTGATAAAATAAATTGGGCAACACACAGCCTGCCCCACTGGCAACAGAAGTTCCAGCCATGAAGATGTACAGGAGTATTTACAACACAGTGGGTAGGATTTTCAAAAAGATCCAAACAAGATGCATCTGCCCCTGTTTTCAAAGCAGAAAATGTATCCAAACCTGTTATGCCACCTATTAAATGGCAGATAATCCAGGTTGTTGGCTTTTGCTGAATGACGTAAGTATGGATTTGAGGAAGCAGTCCCCGGACAAATGCTGTGATTTTATCTTTTTCTGTTTTCTGCAGACGTTTGCAGTGTGACTCAGTGTCCACTATGAATTCTTTTAGAGATTCAGAGGGTTGCATGGTGCATTCCCACAGTTGTTGTTCCAATAACCAGGGCAGATGTGCTTGGGGAAAATGGTCTTTGAAAGTTGCATACAGGGTGACAGTGTCCCCTTTGACTTGCTCTGGGAGTGTGTTGAACTAGGAAATTGCAGTCCCTCTCAGAAGCAAGCACAAGGCATTGGAAATATGCCAGGAATCAGTCCAACCATTTAACTCAGTACCTCCTGGGTGTCCATTTTGTGTCAGGTAAACAATGGATAGTTCAGACTTCATATGGAGCTATTGGAGGTAAAGAGTTAAGGAAATCGAGGCTTGAAATTGCTCAAGCCAGTAAACAGCATCTTCATGAGGTAAGGCTGAGAAGGTTACTGGCTATAGGCTGGTATGGACCATGGACTGAGGTGAAATAGTCTTAATGCAGGCAAGTTCCTTCTGAGTGCTTTGCATAGCTGGTGCTCCCTGAGCTGAGATGGAAGACTGGATGTTGTACAGGATGGTTTCTATTTTGTAGCCCCATGCCCTTGAGGTGGATGAAGGTGGAACTCCGGACACTCTGGTGCCCATATCGGCATCTTTGTCAGACATTGTGGTTGGAGGCGAGCTTTGTTTCACTGAGCGAAGGTCATAAAGGTGAAAAGGAGTTGCCATCATGCAGGAGACTGGACGTCGTGGAGTAGATGTAGTGCCAAGAAGAAAATATTGTTGTAAACAAAAGTACAATTATTTGTAAACAAAGTCCATCAAATGATGTCATAATAAACAATTCCAGCTCAATTCAGTGTTGTCTGTTATTTAAATAAAGGTTTCGTTTTAAAAATAAGCTATTTGTTGCAGTGTCCATTCATTTCAATAGGTTTGCCATTGATTTCTATGGGTGAGGCCATTTTGAGTACACTTCACAAGATGGCCACGAACTCTGACATACAGTTCCTGTATTCCTTGACTGTAGTGAGATGGCCATCAGCAGGGGTGGTCACTTCCTGTGTTGCTATTTTGTTGCACATAAGAGGGAGGCTTCTTGCAAGGGACAAATGGCAATTGCTCTGACTGGCTAGTGCTTCTTCCCTAGCTGAAATGGTGGGAATTTCTTTCTGTGGTGAGTGACAAAATGCTGGGGATCATCTGTATTTATTTGCTGCACTCTGTTTTGGTTTATGGAGCTTTGTTTTCTTCTTTTTTTTTGGTCTCCTAGACTTTGTACTGTTTGTTCTGCCCCCAGAGTTTGTTTTCTGTCTCTCTCCCCCCTTTATTTCTGTATGCTTTGCTTGTGCTTTGGTTTTAGTAAATGACTTTGTGTGAGTCTGTTCCTTTTTATTTATTTTCCTTTTCTTGTTGTGTTTCTCCTGCCCTGTTTTATTTAGATGTGGCGGCTCCATGTTGCGCGGCCGAGTGGCAGGTTTATGTGCAGCATGGAGTCTGGGAGCAGTCGCTCCATTACAGTTGCGGTCCTGCACTTTAATTTATTTGTTTAATTTGTTGAGGGCCATTCTGAGCTGGCCGACTGGGTAGAGGAGTGCTCCATGCAACTTGTTTGTAGCCTGGTGAGTTGGGGATCAGGGAACAGAGGCTCGGCTTTGTGGCATGGTAAATAGATCACGACAGGTGGCAGGAGCAGAGCCGCAGTCCTGTGTGTCTTTATTTTATTAATATTTGTTGAAATGCCTTTTGAGAGCATGGTACGCTGATTGTTCTGGGCAGCTGCAGCAGTACGGGGAGTGGCTCACTCCATAGTTGCAGGGGTTCAGGAGGAGCAGGGGCTCTGTATGGCTGCTGGCACAATGGAAGCCATGGCTGCTGTCCGTGTGGCTGCAGGGGATGGCAGAGTCTTCTGGAGCTGTGGCATGTGTGGAGTCGCTTGTGGGTGGAAAGCAGCCTTGAGTGTCCCCATTTGTGGAGTAGCTGCAAGTGGCTGTGAAGGAAAGGGATGGCCGTTGAGTTGTGGCTGTGGCCACAAAGTCCCTATTCTATATTTATTTTTGAGTTGTGGGTAGCTGGAAGGGCTTACTCTAGGTCTGGGCCATTGAGCTGCACTGCAGTAGTAAAGAGCGACTGTGAGCATGAGGAGCCACCTTAGAACAGCCAGGAGGACTGAGCAAAAAATGGAGCAGAAAGCTTGGTACTGTTATTTTTATTGAGTTTATTTGTTGACTTTGCTGTGATCCTCACTGGGAGAGACACTGTATTTATAGCTGCAGTTGGGAGGAATAGAGGGAGGACATTTGGCAAAATGGAGCAGTTTGAAAATGTTGCAATAGGCAGGGAGTTCCATGCAGGCTTGCTGCCGTGAGGTGAGAGCTGCTGGAAGGGATCTTGCAGTTTGGAGCTCCATGGTGGCCAGGGTGGCAGAATTTAATTGCTGACAGAACATTTATTTAGGAGCAGCTGCTAGCAGTCCCATAGTGGTAATGTCTAAATGGTTCAGTATTGCAGGAGGGCTGCAGATAAAAGCAGGAGACAGTTCATTTTTTCCCACTGCAGCCAGGGCTGAGGTGCAGTAACATCTAAGCTGTTCAGGCATACTGGGACAAGTGACTTGGGGTACCTAGCAACGCAGACAAGCGAGATGGGGTCTGGACAGAAGAAGGGCTGCATTCTCCACCATGTGTGGCATTTTGGTTTTGTTCTGCCACTAAGGACCCTTACCTTCTTTCTGTTCTGCCAGGCCCATCTGTGGCTGCTGCAGTAGACATCTTGCTGGACCATATGAAATACTAAGACAGACACGCAAAATAATAAACAAGCAGGTTTATTCATAAATTGTAGAGACATCGGAAGGTAACTTCATCTCACCATGAGGTTCAGGAACAGACTGACTGACTAAATTACTGACTAAAGGGGTTTCTAGCTCCTGCTAAACTGAAATTAGCATACAGATTATAATAATGACCCTAACTTGCTAAAATTGCCTTGTGTTCTTAAAGGGGCAGCAACTAGATTAGCCCCATACTTAAGCTGTGCTCACAGCACAATCTCAGAAAATAGCTGCAACACACAATTTGGAAAGTAGCAGGGACACTAAAATCCATAATGTGGCAGTGTCATATAGTGTTAGAACGTGGCAGAGATACACAATTTTGAAATGTGGAGACACGTAGTTGTGCAAGGTGGCAGGATATGTATTTCGTAATGTGTCTTAGATGCATTAATTTGGCATGCTGGTGATGCACAATTTCAAAACATGGTTGGTATGCTTTATTTCAGATTGTGGTGGCAACATTCAATTTCAGAATGTGGCATGGACATGGAATCTCAGTACTGGCAGTGACACAGTTTCAGAATGTGGTAGTCACATGCAGTTTACAGAATGTGGTGGGGATGTGCAGTTTTGGAATATGGTGGGAATACCAGTTTTCAGAATGTGACAATGATAGGCAATATTGGAATGTGGAAGTTTACATACAATTTCAGAATGTGGCAAGCAGGTACAATTTTACAATGTAGAGGACACATGTAGTTTCAGAATGTGGCAGTGATGCACAATGACACACACATTCGGGATGTGGTGGTGACGCTCAGTCTTGGAATGTGGCAGTGATGCACAATTTCTGAATGTGGTGGTGACGCACAATTTTGTAATGTGGTGATGCTCAGTTTTGGAATGTGGTGATGCACAATTTCAGAATGTGGAGGTGATGCACAATTTTGGAATGTGGTGGTGGCCTTGTTTCAGAATGTGGTAATGACTCACAATTTCAGAATGTGGTGGTGATGCACAGTTTCAGAATATGGCAACACCACACAATTTCTGAATGTGGTGGTGACACAGAAATTTGGAATGTGGTAGTGATGCGCAAATTTGGAATGAGGTGTTGATGCACAATTTCAGAATGTGGTGGACACACACAAATTCAGAATGTGGCAGATATAAAGAAATTAGGAATACGGTGGTGACACACAAATCTGGAATGTGGCGGTGCCGCACAATTTCTGAATGTGGTGGTGAAGCACAATTTTGGAATGTGGCAGTGATGAAGAAATTCAGAAGGTGGTGGTAATGCACTAATTCGGAATGTGGCAGTGCCGCACAATTTCAGAATGTGGCAGTGATGAACAAATTCAGAATGTGGTGGTGATGGACAATTTCGGAATGTGGCAGTGATGCACAGTTTCTAAATGTGGTGAGTGACGCTAATTTCGGTATGTGACACACAAATTTGGAATCGGTGATGCTCAATTTTGGAATGTGGCAGGGCGCTCCATTTCAGAATGTGGCTGTGATGCACAATTTCAGAATGTGGCAGTGATTCTCCCTTCGAAATATGGTGGTGATGCTCAGTTTTGGAATGTGGTGGTAATCGCAGTTTCAGAATGACGGAGACACAATTTTGGAATGGTACAATGACACAATTTTGGAATGTGACGGGATCGCTTCAGAATGTGGCATTAAAAACACAACTTCCGAATGTGGTGTGGATGTATAATTTTGGAATGTGGCAAGGATGTCCAATTTTGGAATATGGCTGGAATGCACAATGTCAGATTGTGTGGAATGTAATGCCCAATTTTGAAATGTAGTGGGTGCATACAGTTCTGGAACTTGACAAGGACAAGCAGTTTCAAAATAAAACGGTGTGTCCTGTCACATTCTGACAGTGTTCATCCTTACTATAATCCAGAACTGCCAGTTCCTCTATATGCGTCCCTGTCACACTCTGAGATTGAGTGTCCCACCACACTGCAAGATGACACATCCCTGCTGCATGCCAAGATTGCATGTCCCCCCCCAACATTCTAAAATTGTGCACCACTTTGACATTCTATACCTTGGTTCAGCGCTGCAATCCAAAATCACCTCCTGATGTGTTCTAAACTATAATACCATGTATCTGAACATTCTGGAAATGCAACCACGTCAGGCAACCCTGTGTCTTTTTTTCCTTTTCAATGATTACTGCAGCTAGTTTCTATAACTTTGGAGAAATACGTCCTATAAGGTTGCTGACAGGGAAGACTAGTCTGTGAGTTCTGGTTGTGATATCACCAGTGGCTCTTCACTGAAATTGGTTTTTTTGAACAGGGAGTGAAATCAGGGTTACAAAATAGATCATAACTTTAAGACGAAGTAGTGTAGAAACCTAATTTTTGGTACAAGATTTGTTGGGTGTAGGCAGATTCTAATTCTGCAATGTAGTACTTTTGACCAGACTCCCTCTGTTCCACCACATTCTGTTCACAATTTTCGATTACTGTACCTCATTACATTATATGTTGATTTTCAGTTTATTTATTAATATGCCTAGATCTTTTTCCTTCTCATGTGATCTTATTACCTTTCCACCAAGTTTATGTTCTTCTTTCACATTGTTTTTCCCAAAGTGCATGATTGCTTACTTCTCCAAGTTAAAACTCATATCCCAGACTTCTGGTTCCACCTATTGCAGACATAAAATGCTTCAGCTCCCTACCTCAATGAAGAACCAAAATTAATCTACTATCGGGATGCATTTCTGAAGGGTACTAGCCCATAGTCAAGTTACCTGTCTGCTGCAGAACTGATGGTGACAAAATCAAAAGGTAAAGACTTGTCTTACAAGCAGAAATGTGTGGCTGCCGTGAGGATCAGAACCACAGCAGATCCTGCTTAAAGAACTAGGAGTCGGCCAGTGGGTACAGTGGTGACAAAGCTGAAGAAAGCTTCACAATCAAATCAAAGAGGCTGTTTCTTAAACTATGAATGCTTGGTGCCTCTATGGAACAGACAGAAACAACCATAGCTGCTACTTCAGAGTGCTTACAGGAGCTCCAGCAGTGTACTGCTGACCTAGGGAAGGCCTCATAGACACCTCGGCCTCAGTGGAACAGCAATGGATGACTCTCAGGTTTCTGCCCTGCGGGGAGCATGAGTTTACAGAGAGGATAGACGGCCTCGAGCTCCACTCCCAGTGCAATATCAGGATCCATGGGATCCCAGAGGGCACAGAGCAAGGGGACATGGCAACCTTTATAGATTCATTCCTAAAAGAAATGTTGAACTTGCCAAAAGAAGAGCTGCTGTAGACTGAGTGTTCCCTCTGGGCCCTAGTTCCCCACCCCCCGACTCCAAGGCAAGACTGGTTCATGGGTCTACTTTTGTTAGACTATAGAACCAAAAGCAAAATATTGTTTGCTGCATGGGATAAAACAAAGTTCACTTTAGGGATGGCCAAATATATTTCAACCATGATTTTTGCTCCCCTTCCCTCCTGAAATATAAAATGCTACTAGACATTGACAGGGAACTCATGAACCAAAACATCAAAATGCAAATTATTGTACCTGCACGGTTTAAAATTTACACTGAGCAAGGAGTGACTTTCTTCAGAACTCTAGCTGAAGCTAAAGCCCCTCCTCAAAAACAAGGCCTCCCACCTGATCTAATTTCACCACCAGATCCAGCACTTGAAATGTTGACATCCTGACATGTTGTTACCCTCCGAAAAAAGAGCAGACAGCAGACTCACCATTGAACAAACCCCAGAAGACTCAAGCAAGGATGGCACTGAAAGGAGCAGATGAATCCTCTATCAAAAATCGAATGCCAATACAAGGACTGCATCCTGGAACTGAGTTAAAGCAGCACTGGCAGTGTAGTGCATATCCTTTATAGAACAACTGCTCAAATGTGTATTTATCAGTTTAACAAAAGGTTCATGCAGTGCTATGATGTTTCTTCCTATACAGCATTTCATTCCCAGATGTGCAGACAGGCTCCTCAGCCCCATCCCCACCTCTACCCAGGCGGCAACTACCTCCCCAAACTTACATGGAGCAACAATTCCTCAAGGATTGCCCTCCACATTGGGACAAGGCAGGTGAGAGCCATCATCCCTCTCACCCAGTGACTTGCATCCAGGCAAGCTCTAGGTGTCCAGACAGTGGTGCAGACCAGGGAAGGTGCACAGGGCTTCATGTAACCCCCACTTCCATTTTTGGTTTTCTTGTCCCTTAATTGCGGCAGTATGTTGGTGTGGAACATGGAGGAGTGCACACACTACAGAACCATGGTTACCTTCCACTAATGCCTCATAGTCATAAGCTTGCACTGCCATGCACACTTCACCAGCTGGCAGCCAAGAGACGAGAAGACATGCCTCCCCACCCCAGGAGAGGGAGGGAGAGCAGTCCAGTAGATGCTCAATTCTCTCTTCCCCTGGCCAACCCCCAGCAACCTGTGCTCGTCCCTGAAGCCAGGTTGCCAGCACTGCAGGCATTAGCATGACTGCCATGCCACTGAACCAGCATCTTATGATGTTTAAGAGGGGGGCTTATGTACTGTTAATTTGAACCAACTCAGTTTTTTTCATGGGGCGTTGTTTAACAACATATGAAGTACCCCCCCCCCAGTGTGCTTCATTTCATACCAGGTAGAAATAGTACCTTTAAGGGAAAAGAGAAAGGAAGCAGAGGCTCTTGTATTATTATGGCTGTGCCACAGTCTAGGTGGAGCATGGGGGGGGGGGCACCGCTAATTCACTAAGTGTTCTTGCGCCGATGATCCAGATTGAATCAGAGACAGTGAGATCAGGAAGAAGGGGATGAGATATTTCCACTTTCACCTCTAAGTTGCTTAAAGGTTCATATTGTAGCATGGCAAGGAGGTCCTCTGGTTAATTGGGGGGAAATAAAATATAAAGAATTTTCAGCCCTAATTGGTCATCCATATGTGGACACTATTAGAGAGGCAGGAACAGGTCCCTGGAGGTAACCAAATAGACTTGGGGGCGCAAGAGATATGGACTTGAGGTTCCCCACTTGCAATACATAGATGCTGATGAAGTGGTGTACTCCAGTTTGTAGACACTGCATGGCTGGGGGCGCCTGACAACAAGGATAGCCTGAGCAACATCACAGTGGCGCACTGTATTCATGGCATGATACCTCCAGTGGAATGGCCCAGGGAGCCCTAGGCAAAGTGAAAATTGCCACTGGTGCCCCTGCTAAGTAAGATGAGCAACTCAACCCCCTCAATCTGGAAGGCGCAGCACACTTTTGACCACCATAGGGGCCAGAGGTGGAACCTCAGGAAGAGCAGTGTCACAACTACTGCCTCAGTAGGACACATCTGCCTCCAGAAGGAGAAAAGGAAACTGAATCTTCATGCAAGGCTGTGCCTGGAAGATCAGGGATTCTAGCAGGCAACAGATTAATGGCTGCCAAAATAGGGCCATGGCCGTGTTCATGGTAGATGCTCTTGGCCATGATATTGGGGCACCCCTATGCAATGGAATTCCACCAGTGGTGTGGTGCAATGTGCTGACTGATGGGAGGACCTCTCCCGGACATGTGTAATAAGATACCACATAATGAGAACAAACAGACAAATGGTACATTGACCCCCTAGTATGTGCTCACATATATCAGTTAAATCAGCACATGTATGGATATCATGGGAAGGGGGAGTCAGTTTGCTCACCCAATTCTGCCTAGCTCAATAATCTTGATCAGTGCACTGGATGGGGGGGAGAGTGTCAGAAGTAAAACATCTATATAATGCTGACATTGGGAATAGCAGTCACAAAGAACTATGGGAGGTTAAGAGAGCAGGGATGTGGTTCAATAAGCACGGACTTACATAGTATCTGTTGATTTGTAGACATTGCCCTGCTGCACAAATTCTATCTACACTTTGACAGAGAGTCATCGTTACCACTTGAAGTCCAAGGTCAATTTGTGGCCTCTCAGTTTTCTGTTCTTTTAAATGTAAATAGTTCACAGTTCACAAGTTGTTTTCCTTGAATGATCTGACTTCAGCCCCACGCACTGTGCCACTCGGGGGATCTCCCCCAGAACAAACCAAGATGTAGATACTTGGGTTATCAGGTATAATGTTAAGCGACTAAATAGCCCTATTGATAGAAAAAGACTCCAGCAAGATCTTAAAATGTAGGGGGTGCCATGATAACTCTGCTCCAGGTAATTCACCTTTCTGATCAGGAGCACAGCAAACTAAGGCAATCATGGGTAGGAGTGGAGAATGTGGTATCATATACAGTGCATACACACAGAAGGGAAGTAGTCCTATCGGTACGTAAAAATTAAACCCTGGAAATTACTGATGTGGCCAGAGACCCAGAAGGGCAGTATGTTTGCATTAGGGGAATATATCGATCTATCAGGTGCATAATCCCTAACATATACACACCTAACTCAAACAGGAGAATCTAGACATTTTCAAAACTACTTTATTTGCTCATACATACTCCTTGTTGAAGCAGTCTCTTCCTAGTGGATGGGGATTCTGAAGGTGTAATCAAGCCAGCTGTGGACAGGTCTGGGAGGGGAAGGCACATAGTAGAATAGGACAGTGCATTTAGCAGTTGTCACAAGAACTGGCTTGGGGAAGGGTCCTATAACCTGCAGAGAGAAACTATACTTTCTGGTCCCACCCTGAACAGACCTACTCTCACACAGACTTCTTCCTCTTGTCTGCAGAGGGGTTAAAGCAGCAGAGGACAGCCAGACTGACTTTACCACGCTGTCAGACCATGCACCAGTCCATCTAGACGAGGTGTTCTCAAATGGGTGAGGCCAGCTCCCTGGGAGGCCCAGCCTGTTCCAGGGAGGCTCACAAATCTAAAAAAGTACTGCATTTAAATTTTGAGTTTTATGTATTTTGTGTGAAGAGATGAAGCAAACTTTAAGAGGATAATAGTAGGTGAATTTTATGTATTTATTTACTAATAGGTGACAAGGGAAGGTGAATGAGCCAAGGCTCATTTCAGGTGTACCCGGGGAAGGGTAGATAGTGAATACATTTCAAAAGGTAACTACAAAACAATCAAGAAATACACAATGAACAATAATGCAAACAAATATGAACAATAAACTAATAATGAGTGCTGGTAATTGATCAATTTGTAAACTGATGGCAGAACAGCCCAAATACAAGGGTTGAGTATAGAAGTGCTAAGAGCAATAGCAGGAAGGAGGAAAGTAATCCCCGAGAAGTTGCTTAGGAGCAGGGAAGGAGGGGGAGAGGCAAAGTATGTAGGAAGGTTATTTCATATAGAGAGGAAACAGAGAAAGTAGTCTGACCCATGAAGGTACTACAACAAGGGGTAACAATGGTTCAAGAATGAAAATAGCAGAGCAAGTAGGCTGGCCAGTGGGAGGGGAGGGGATAGGTTACAATAAGCTGAATAATAATATTAGTTTATTTATTTGTTATTCAGATAACACCTTTGAGCACAGGAGCTCTTTTTCAAAGGTTCCACATCAGTATAAGACAAAGAACTGAATGAAAGAACTGAATGTGAGCCAAGTACTCAAAGGGGTTCAATTTATTCTTGGTGTACTGCGCAAAGTACAGTATGTTATTTTTCCTTGGGGAGTCCAAAGATTATTTCAGTTTTTGGGGGAGGCTCAAAATCTTTTCCATGGATTTGGGGAGGCTCACTGTGACAAACTCTAAGAACTACTGATCTACACCTCAGCCTGCTCCAAACACAGAAATCCCCTCTGTGGAGACCCGGCAGGTGGCATTTTCATGTACTTGCTCTGTTTTCAGATGTGGGTACAGAAATCCACTCAGGAAGTTAGGCCAAAAAAAGTTTGTCTAGTTTCCTGGATGGAATTCTGCACTTGTATCGGAAAAATGGACGTGAGTCCCACAGCCGCCGCAAAAATGGCAGTAAACTGTGGGAAAATGTTGCAAATGTGACAAGATGTCTGTGAATAGGATGCAGACATCTGAACACATCTGTGTGGATGCAGCATGAATCAAAAATACAAATGCAAGTGATGCGTCCAGCCATTTAAAAATCACATCCAACGCCTCTCTGCTTAATCAGTCTGAGTTTAAGGCAATGATCGAGGTAGGAATTAGTGCATGCAAGGCAATGAACCTGCAAGGTGTGCCCAATAAAGCAACATCATGGGCCTTAAAGCAGACAATTAGCCCTGCCTCCAGGAAGAAAAAAGAAGCACAACATGAGTAGCTCCAACTAGAGGACAGGATGTTTGACTTGGAGGTAGAGCACAAAATCACACTGGATGAGAAGGTAAAGGCCAGACTAGATGAGTGCTTAACAGAGCTGAACAAGCCACTAGAGTCCAAAGTAGAGGAGGCACTATGGTACTCTCAGCAGAGGTACTTTGAAGCCAGCAACAATCTGGGAGATTGTTAGCTGGTAGCTTCAGAAAGAAGGGTGGCACACAAGCGCATGAAACCGACCACTGTAAAAATTCTTCAACACTTTGAACTACTTTGCAAGGCCCTGTATGTACAGGAAGAGGGACCTGACCTCTTTAACTGGCTAGAAACCTACTTCAAAGGGTCCCAGTAAATAGGCTCTCTGATGAAGCTACAGAAATCTAAGTATGCCTATCACATTAGAAGAAGTTCAAGTGCAATATAGCATCTCAAGGCCAGCAAGTTTCCCAAGCCCAGATGGGATAAGCACCGAATTTTATAAAACATTTGCAGAGTCGTTGGGTCCTCTGTTGCTGGAGACATGCAGGGGGGGTTCAAGAGGGAGAAAGAGCACCAACATCTTGGCAATACACCTAGATCACAGTCTTGCCCAAGTCAGGCAAAGACACCACATTATGTAGCTCCTACCACCCCATCTTCCTACTAAACGTAGGGTAGTGTGGTGATTGTGGGGGACTTCAACATGCCAAGAGTGAATTGGAGTACCCCAACAACCAGGAATAGAGTGAAGTAGGTACTGCTGGATGCCTTCCAGGACAGCTACCTGATGAAAATTGTCAGTGAACCAACCAGGTTAGGGAATACCCTGGATGTCGTGCTGGCAAATGGGGAATTTGTGAGGGAACTTAGGTGGAAGAACCACTGGCGGGGAGTGACCACCACTCAGTATGGTCCATGCTGGATATGGATAAGGAAGGAGTGGAATCTGGCACAAGGGTGCTGGACTTCAGGAAGGGCTGACTTTGAGAGGATGGGGGAAGTGGTAAAAGGGTACCTGGCCAGAATTCAACCTAGTATGGGAACTAACCAGAGGTGGGAGCTCATAAACCTCGGGATAGTGGAGGCAACCAGAACCTGCAGCAAGGCCCGGAGTAAGAAGGCTAGGGCAAAGAAACCTAGCTGGGTGAGCAAGAGGTCATGGAAAAGGTAAGGAGGAGAAGAGGTGCCTGTAGGACGTACAAAAGAGGGAGGACAGGGAGGAGTACCTGAAGGAGGTGACAAGGGCAGTACGGGCAGCCAAGGCATCTAAGGAGCTCAGGCAGGCGTAAGGCATTAGAAAGGGGGAGAAGGAGTTCTTCAGGTACATCAGGGAGAAAAGGAGCTTTAAGGACCATATAATAAGGATCAGGAAGGAGGGGGGTGGTGGAAGCAGGGGGTGATAAGACAGAAGCACTAAACGATTACTTCTGCTCGGTATTTACTAAGGAGAAGAGGGGTGATACCCAAGGAGGGAGAGAGGGTGGAAACAGAGGGGAGGTGGGATGGGGAAATCATGGAGGACAGGGTTCTGAAGGGTTTTAGGGCACTGAGGGTGGACAAGGCACCAGGCCCAGATGGCATCCAACTCAGGGTACTGAAGGAGCTGGCAGAGGTCCTGGTGGGACCTTTGGCAGACCTATTTAATGCCTCACTACACTCAGGGTGTAGACCTCAAGATTGGAGGATGGCTCATGTGGTGCCCCTCCACAAGAACAGCCCCAAGGATGAACCAGGGAACTACAGACTGGTGAGCCTCACATTCATCTTGGGTAAGCTGATGGAGACTATCCTGAAGGAGAGGCTGGTGGCTGGAGACCAAAAGACTACAGGACAGCAGACAGCATGGCTTCGTAAGTGGCAGATCCTGCCAAACCAACCTGGTGGAGTTCTATGACTGGGTAACTAGGCTATTGGACAGGGGCCATGCAGTGGATGTCCTGTACCTGAACTTCAGTAAGGCATTCGACTCAGTGCTGCATGGGAGGCTGGAAAGTAAGTTAGAAGGCACAGGGGCGGGTGCAAAGCTGGTGAAATAGGTAGGGAACTGGCTTCAGGGAAGGCAACAGAGGGTGGTGGTGGATGGGGAGCTCTCATCCCCAAAGGTATTGATGAGCAGTGTTCTGCAGGGCTCGGTGCTGGGACCAGTATTGTTTGGGATATTCACTGCAGACATATCATTGGGCATAAAAAGCAAGACCAGTCTGTTTACTGATGACACCAAGATGGGAGTGATGGTGGATGACCTAAGGGGGTGGCAGGGGTTGCAGGATGATCTGGCAAAGCTGGAAACCTGGTCAGACACCTGGCAACTGGGGTTCAATGCCAAAAAGTGCAAGGTGCTGCATTTTAGGGCAAAAAACCCAAGGAGGAGTTACCAGCTGGGGGGAGTGCAGCTAGCCGAGACAGAGGAGAAGGATCTGGGGTGCTCATTATGGGGTCAATGAACAACTCGGCACAATGTAGGAAGGCAGCTGCAAAGGCCAACAAAATGCCAGGTTGCATTGCAAGGAGTATATCCTTGAGGAGGGGGGAGGTGATTCTGCCACTGTATAGATCATTAGTTAGACCACACCTGGAGTACTGAGTGCAGTACTGGCACCCATATCTGAAAAGGGACATTAAGTTACTGGAGAGGGTGCAGCGCAGGGTGACAAAGATGATCAAGGGCTGGGGACTTACTATATATATATATATATATATATATATATATATATATATATGAGAGGAGGCAGAGGAATTGAACACGCACTCGCTGGAGGAGAGGAGGGACAGGGGATATGATTGAAACCTTCAAGTACATGAAAGGAATAAACAAGATAGGTACGGAGGGGCTGTTCAAAGTAAGGGAGGGGAGTGACACCCAGGGCCATGATATGAGACTGGAGGGAGGAAAGTTCTGGAGGGAGATGAGGAGACACTTTATGGAGAGGGTGGTAGCTGGGTGGAATGAATTACTGGCAGAAGTGGTATCCAATAGAACAGTGGACTGCTTCAAAAGGGGCTGGGACAGGGCAAGGGGGGGTCAAGGGAGAGGAAGGGTGGGAGGAATGGCAGCTGCAGAATAAGGTGCTAGCTGCACATTCGAGCAGACTTGATAGACCACTAGGCCTTTATCTGCTGTCAAATTTTCTATGTTTGTAAACATGGGCATGGACATTTTCATGACCATACTAGCCTGCCACCTGCAGAATTGTGTTGAGTCCCTAGTTCACCCAGACGAGCCAGGCCTTATATATGGTAGACTAATACACGACAATATCAGACACCTACTTAACATCATTTCCAGAGCACAACGAGGGGGTGAGCTGGCCTTGGCGATATTTATGGACATAGGAAAGACATTTTACTGGGCGAACTGGGGATTCCTGTATAAGACTCTTAATGAGATGGGTGTGGGTGACACTTCCTGGCCTGCATCAGGGAGTTATATGCATCTCCATAGGCCACGGTAAGAGTGAATGCGGCTCTCCTAGAGCAGTTCTTCTTGTTCTATGGCACCAGGCAGGGCTGCTCGCTCGTCTCTCTTTTGTTTGCATTAGTTATACTGCCCCTGGCCCAGATGGTGAGAGGAAACCCAACCATAAGGGTGGTGAGGAGTGTCAACAGAGAACACAAGGTGTCCTTATATGCCTATGACTTCCTTTTTTACCTGACCAAGGTGGAGACCTTGGTTTCTGCATTATTAAAAGAGTTAGAGGACTACAGCGCACTTTCAGGATACAAACTGAATCATGCTAAATCTGAGGCCATCAGACTTAGTGGCATTTGTCTGGTGGGGTTTAGGGCAAACTTCCCATTTCAATGGGCCTCCCATAACATAATTAGATACCTGAGACTGCACATCTCTCCAGCTCTCAGCTCCCTATATACCTTAAATTATGTGAAAATTCTAGAATAGATCAGAGCAGATATTAGCCATTGGAATTTCCTCCCACTGAGGCTGGGGAGCAGAATTGCCATTGCAAAAAATAATATCTTACCAAGGCTTCTCTTCTTATTCCAAGCAACCCTGCTTAAACTTCCAGAAGTATTCTGGAAAAGCTCTTAGAAAATGCTCCTATCATTCATATGGGCTTCACACAGGCACAGAAAAAAATAGAACCCTGAGCCTCCCTAGAGACAGAGGAGGCTTAGCTTTGCCTCTTTTACATTTCATTGCTGTTTGCTGCCAATTTACCAGCCGTTAGTGAGACGACACCTGAAGTACTGCATCCAGATCTGGAGACCACATGTTAGAAAGGATATAGACAGGGTAGAGGCCATCCAAAGAAGGACAACAAAAATGGTGCAGGGTCTGCACCAAACATCCTATGAGGAGAGACTAAGGGATCTGAACATGTACACACTGAAAGAAAGGAGGGAGAGGACATGACAGACACCTTTAAGTACCTCACTGGGGTGGATAGTGAATAGGGACAAAGAGGGAGCATTTCCCAGAACTGAAGGTGTACAAGAACTAGGGGGCATAATATAAAGCTGGAGGGGAGAATGTATAGAAGGGCTGTGAGGAAGTATAAGTTTATTAACAGTTGTTATCAGAGACTTTTTTTTAGGCATCATGACACGGTGCCATACCATCTAACCCCATACCTGATCAAAATAGTGTTTTTCTGACCCACTGAAAAAATGTATACATGAAAACTGCTTGCTTCCTAAACTGCATACTCCTTCTGAAATCTGTACCTTTATACCAACACCCTTACCAAAATGTGTATTTATACATATGAGCCTCCTAGCCAGGGGTTTGTCCCAAATGTTTGGGAACAGTCACTCAGCAGAAATTTTAGGAAGATGTAGATAGTAGTCTTAAAATTTTGGTGTGGTGCAAACGAAATAGTACAAAACTTGGAGGAGAGTGTGGGTAGGGGTATAAATGTTGTATGGTGTGGAACTAGGAGTTTTAACTTTGGGAAGGGCGTAACATAGAAACGTTGACGGCAGATAAGGACCACAAGGCCCATCTAGTCTGACCATTTTTCTACCTTTATGAATGTGCCATAGGCCTTTACTCTGCCAATGGCCTATCTATTCATATTCATCTGTACTGTTCCCTTATGCCTATCAGGTGCCTGTTTGAAGCCGTGCACTGTATTCATATCCACCACTTCCTGAGGCAGGCCGTTCCATGCATCCACCACCCTTTCTGTGAAAAAGAATTTCCTCACATTACCCCTTAATTGACCTCCCTCTAATTTCATGCTACGTCCTCTTGTCCTGCTATTTTTCTTATATTGAAACGTGTTAGACTCTTTCACCTTGTTAATGCCCTTAAGATGTTTGACTGTTTCAATCATATCGCTCTCTCCCTTCTTTGCTCTAGGGTATACATATTGAGCTCCGTTAACCTGTCCTCATATGTTTTCTGATGCTGTCCCTGCACCATTTTGGTTGCCCTTCTCTGGACTGCCTCCATTTTGTTAATGTCCTTGTGCAGGTGCAGCCTCCAGTACTGCACACAGTACTCCAGATGGGGCCTAACCAGTGTCTTGAAAAGAGGGATTATTACCTCGCTATTACGACTTGTGATACCCCTACTAATACACCCCAACATCCCTCTAGTCTTACCTACTGCTTTAGTAGTCTGCTTGCATGATTTCAGGTCATCTGTGATGATGATGCCCAAGTCTCTTTCTTCCCTTGTGATTGCCAGCAACTCCCCTCCCAACCTATAGGTAGCTTCAGGGTTTCTCTTCCCTAGTGTATGATCTTGCACTTCTTTGCATTAAACCCCAGTTGCCACTCTTCCGACCATTTTGCTAGTTTTTCCAGATCTCTTCTCATTCTACCCACCCCATCTGGATCATCTACTCTGCTGCAGATCTTGAGTCATCTGCAAACAGGCAACCTTACCTTCCAGTCCATCAGCAATGTCACTGATGAAAATATTGAAGAGGACTGGCTCCAGGACTGATCCCTGAGGTACCCCACTTGTGACCTGCATCTCTTCTGACTGTATACCATTTACCACAACTCTGTTTTCTACCTGCCAACCAGTTTGCCACCCAGTTGACCAACCTCTGACCCACCCAGGGCCTACCTAGCTTATTAATCCATCTTCTGTGTGGAACAGTGTCGGAAGCTTTGCTGAAGTCAAGGTAGGGAACATCAGCTGCACCTCCTTGGTCCACCACTCTGGTTACCCAGTCAAACAAATCTATGAGATTAGTCTGACAAGACCTTCCTGTTGTAAACCCATGCTGTCTTGGATCCTGTGCACCTATGGATTCCAGGTGTTGCACTATCCTTTCCTTAAGGAGTGCCTCCATAATCTTGCCCACTACTGAGGTAAGACTGACTGGTCTGTAGTTCCCTGCCTCCTCCCTGCTGCCACTCTTGTGGAGCGGGATCACATGAGCCCTTCTCCAGTGTTCTGGGACCTCTCCTGTGCTCAGAGGCTCACTAAACAGTTCTGCTAATGGCCCTGCTAGTTCTACCTTTAGCTCCTTTAGTACCCTGGGATGTATGCCATCAGGTCCCATTGCCTTGTCCACCCTGAGCTTATTGAGCTCTTGTAGGACCCTTTCTTTGTGAAGAGATTTCAGCACACACCCCATGTCCATGGTGTTGTGTTGTGGGCCCTGCCCACCTTCTTCTCAGTAAATACTGAGCAGAAGTATTTATTTAGGATAGATGCTTTTCCTTGGTCCTCCTCCACACACTCTTTTACCCTTTGATCTTAGCAATGCCCCTCTGGACTTTCTCCTTTCACTAATGTACCTATGAAGTCTTGTCCCTTCTTTTCTGTTCATGCTAGTGTTTCCTTGGTTTGGGCCTTTGCCTGCCTTACTGCCTTCCCTGCTCCCTAAGGGAAGTTTAGTATGCCTCCTATCTTCATCCTGCTGCTTCCTTATATTTCCTGAAGGCCAGCCTTTTGGCTCTGATCTTTCTGCTACTGTTTTTGAGAACCAATATGGTTTCCTCCTTCTTTTGCTCTTGCTTTTCTCCCTAACACAATGGGATGTTGCTTCAAATATTGCATCCTTAATGCTTGCCCACTTTGCCTGTACCCCCCCTCACCTGTATTTCATCTTGCCAGGGCTAGCTTAACTCTGTTGGCCATCTTATCAAAGTCAGCACCTCTGAAGTCCCACATTTTTGCCTTGGAGAAGGATGATTTGGTTCTAGTGGCCAAATTGAACCATACCATGTGATGGTCACTGGCCCCCAGGTGACCTTCTACCTGGAGATCTGTGATCCTTTCACAATTAGTTAGTACTAGATCCAGGATAGCCCTGTCTCTTGCAGGTTGTTGTACCAATTGTTTGAGGCCCTCCCACTGCAGGGAATCCAATATGTGTCTAGATCTAGCAGATATTCCTGCTAGTATTGACCAATCTGTATCTGGCATGTTGAGGTTTCCCATTAGCAGAACCTGCCCTTTGGCTGTCATGTTTTGTATATCTTCTAACAGCAATGTGTCTATGTCCTCCCCATGGTCTGGAGGCCTGTAGACAACACCAGTTCATATGGTTGTCCCATTTCCTGCTTCCAGGGTGACCCACAGTTCTTATGTGTATTCTGAATTTCTGTAGCTTTGATATTTTCATTGGCATAAAAGGCCACTCCCCCCCCTCCCTCCCTGTTTTGCACCTCGGTCTCTTCTGAACAGTACATAGCCGGGTACTGAAGTCTCCCAAGTGTGGTTACTGGTGAACCATGTCTCGCTAATGGCTACTACGTCCAGTTTAGCCTCTGTCATTGTTGCCTCCAGTCTGGGAAGGTGCAAATTTTAGGAAGACAGCAGGGATATTATGTTCATGGAGAGGTGTAGATTTGAAGTAATATGTGAGAAGGTACAAATTTTGAGAATGTTTTGAGGCAAGAGATACAAATATTTTAGAGGGTCCAGTAGTATAGATGTAAAGTTGGGAAGAATGCAGAAGGGTGGAAATTTTGGAGATATGTGTGGTTGGGTTATGATTTTAGGGGCAGAAGAAAAACACGGAGAGTAAGGCTAGAGATTCAGATTTTGGGAGGTTTAGGGTACACGTTTGAGAAGGTAGAATAAATAACATCGCAAATTTTGTGAGGAGTGCTTATGGAGGGGTTTATCACTGATGAATGGGTTGCAGAGGGTGCAGGTTGCAGAGTTCAGTGAAGGGGAGGTCCAATTTTTTGTTAAATCATGTGAGGGCAAAGGTACACATTTGTGAAAGGGTGTAGTGTGTAAATTGTGGTAGAGGTCTAAAAGTAGAGGAACACATTTTGTAAATGGTGCAAATGTTGGTAGTCATGGGTGGGCATGGGTAAACATTTTTGGAAGGTGTGGGGGTTGGGTATGAATTTTTAGAGCAGTGAAGTGTAACCCCCCATTCCCATTGAGGCTTATCTTAAGGGGCTATGGCCTGAGATGTGCCCAATCAGTGGATCTGGGTTGGATTCAGGACAGGTGGCGTGCTCGACGCTGCGGCTGTGGCTGCCACATTCCTTTGGTCCTGGGCCCTGTGTACCAGAAGGGCCCACGGTCTGCTGCTGCAGTTTTGCACCTCCGGACTTTTGGGAGGCCTTCCACAATGTAAATAAAGTTTCTTTATCCCCGTGGAGCAAACAAGGCCAGGACATAAGATCATTAGCCCCTGAATGGACTTCTATATTAGATAAAGGGTCAAGAAAGCAGGGCAGCATAAAATAAACAAATATGGGAGCCCCCATGGGCTCCTGTATAAGAGGTACTGTTGGGTAAATGTGAGAGGGCACCTGAGCAAGAATTGAACCTGCAGTGGAGGGTTGTAATTTGCAGCCTAAAGTACAGAGACTGTGTAAACTGTGTCCCCCTTAGAGGGATAAGTTTTGAGACTGTTTGGATTGCTCTTAGCCTAAAAGAAGTGTGCTAGTTGGGTCTTGTGACTGTGCCAGAGCCCAGCTACTGTAAAATTGCTCCTAAAGTTGCTTTGGAAAAAGTTGTGTGCACAGTTGAAAGCCCGGGGTGGCTTCCAGCCTGCACAGCCCCCAGACTGATGAAAACCAGAAGAGATGGAGAGACTCCCAGAGAGGAAGACATCGAGAGGCTTGCCAGGAGAACACTGCATATAAAGACCTTGAGGTGAATATTTGAAA